>JAQBSW010002569.1:0-100651 GCA_029291075.1 Eudiplozoon nipponicum | reverse complement strand
TTCGTTCTGTGGATTACATATCAAATTGCCAAATACTTCATCCAATTCAGAGAAAAATTCATATTCAGTTTTACCCACGGGTAAATTCTTCGAAAAATGCCGGAAATTTCAACATTTATAAAAAAAGCTTTGGTGATTAAATCACCAAAGTTTTGGAAAATATCGACTGAATGATGGAGGTGGTCTCGATTGTGGTATATTATGATTTAGACGGTGTTGATCCGTAGTTCTATTAGTATTTCATCTGTCTATGACGATACTTTCGAGAATTAAACTCAAATTTGAAATACATCTCTCCAAAGTGGATAGCCTAGCGACATCAGATGTGAGACCGACGGATGGACACTGAGCTAACTTAGAATTCAGGATATTCATGTTTGGAAGTGACTTGCAGGGAATTAAAATGCATAAGGAAACTTATTATATATAAAGAATAATAACTTTTAAACCATAAAGTCTTTGACTAAAAAATATTTACAAACAGGATAAAGAACATAATAGTTTGGTATGCTACCGTCGATTTTACTGTGAACACCAAATTAGTTTTTGTTGAAGCATGAAAGACAACATTACTCATAATTTTGCGAAAATATTTGGACATCAAAACAAGTCCAAAAAAGAAATTTTCAGGATCCTGGCGCGGTCGCCAATTGGTAAACGGCTTCAAGTAAATGCCGTGCGACGTTACAAAATAGTAAACAAGTCATAGATAATTAGAGACATTTACTGTTGGTGGCCCTTGTAGGGGCTCCAATCCTATTAGTAAATTAGAACCCCATAGATGCCAAGTCGTTCTCAGTCTTAATATACCCGTTTGAGTCTGATAAGCTAGTATTCTCGTTCACATCTATTAAGTCCATGCCTGCTACATTTTGAACTAACTTGCTTGTCCTCAAACTTAAGATTAGCTTCCATGTTGATAAAACTAAAATATATATTGGATAAATTAGTTTTAGGCACCGGACTGTGATCTTCTTACGTAGCAATAAACCCGATCAAATAATCTGGATATAATAAGATGCGAAAAACAGAATTATTAAATTACCTGATCCACAATGATTGACTAAATTGTTTGGAGAATCATCTAGATTCTTCAATGGACCTTGATGTATCAGCTCGACATCTGCTTCATTCGGTCTGCTAAGTGCATCTGCTACCACATTCTCTTTACCAGCAATATGAGAGACAGTGAAATCGAATTCTGCTAATCGGCTAATCTGAAGATTCACTCTGCGAGAGTAATTAAGCCTCGTAGTTTTACCAATTATGCTTATCACCGGTATGTGATCTTTCAATAATTTGAACTGATGGCCGTCTAAATAATGCTCAAAATATAGAACTGCAGCATACACGGCAAGAAGCTCTTTACCAAAATTATCATATCGTTTTTCTCAATCATTTAGTTTTTGGCTATAAAACCAAATCGGTCTTACTATATCCTTGTTTCTTTGATGAAGCACTGCCTCTATTGCAACATCTGAGGCATCTGTTATTAGCTCGAATGGCTTTTCCGAATCTACAAGTACTAGTGTGGTTATGTCACTTAGCATTTCCCTGGCCCTCTGGAATTTTTCTCAGTTCTCCTGACACAAATTTATAGGCCAAGTCTTCTTTATCGTGCTCTATTCACGTGTGAAATGGCGTGTTAACGATCCTAGAATTCTGGCTAGACCTGGAAAGAATCGACGATAATAGTTGATCATGCCCAAGAACATTCGCAACTGGCGCACGGTCCGGGCTCCGTTACGTACTTGATAGCTTTGATTTTATCTCCCAAAGGTTTAATTCCGTCTTTCGAATGTACATGTGCAAGATACTTAACTGAAGAGCATCCCATGTTACTCTTATTGGGTTTGACCACTAATCCATATTGTTCCAGCCTGGTCAAAACCGTTTCCAAATGCTTAAGATGTTCATCACGTGATCGACTAAAAATTATTATGTCGTCTATGTACACCCTTGCAAATGGACAATTCGGTAGGGCATCTTCAGCCAAACGCTGAAAATGATTGAATAGCCTTCTTCAACCAAAAAGGCATCATGCCATCCCCTATATTGAAATCTTACTGCCGTGGGTGGTATAGAACTTTCCTCCATCGGTATCTGATAATACACTTTCTGGAGATCCAAAATTGAATAAAACTCATATCCCATTATGCCTCGGAGAAGATTATTCTGGTTAGGGAGAAAATAAGAATCATCCTTCGTCACAGAGTTTAATAGACGATAATTTCCGCAAACCCTCCATTGTCCCGGTTCAGGTTTGGGAACTACCACTATTGGGGAAACAAAATTGGAATTTGACATTCTACAAATTCTCTCTTTGCACAATTGGTGAAATTCCGACACAGCAATTTGTTGCTTGTGTTGTGCCAATGGTTGGGCCTTTGGTGAACAAGACAATGGAGCAACTAATTCTACTTGGTGTTCTTCTCCTCTCTTCAATCCTGTTTTCTTGGCACTGAAAGTTCGAAACACTGGAAGGTGCTTCTCAATGATGTCGGCATAGTCATGTGCGACTGTGGGACGGGGTAAAAGGACTGTTCTTACTGCCGAAGTTTTAGACTCAGTTTGCGTTAACACCACTACGCCTTCTGCAATGGTTCTAGATCTGGGATCTAGAGTCATTTTGAAGTGCGTCAAGAAATCCATCCAAATGGTATGATCCATAACATCGGCTACAAGAAAGTTCCACGTAAAAGAAGATTACTGGCCTAAGATTATCTAAAAGTCTTTCACCCACTTACTCCTATCGGACTACCATTTGCGGCCCATAGTTTATAATCAAATGTGGGGCAATCTGTTGCCACCATATCTGATCTAACTATGTTTATTTCAGCATCTGTGTCGATGAGAATCTCCAACCCAGTTAATTCATCTATTATAATGAATTTATTACTGGATAATCCGGCAATGTTTTCCAGATCTCCGCTTAGGAAGAATCTATCCCTCTTGTCTTCTGCTTCGGTGCTCTTTGCTATTGTCGCATATTTTGCTTTCGCCTTCACTATGCCTTTCAAAGGCATGTCTGGGAGTCTTTGCAATTGAATCCCTTTTTACGGCACCTATTAGCGGGGCTTTATCCTTTTCCCGGTTATGAATTCCTCTCTACCGATTTAGTGCTTCCTTTCAATTTGGGTCCACCTAAACGCGGGTGCATGCAATTCTCTCCTTGGCACTTTGCACTTCTTCCATATTCACAATGTGACTTACACCATCCGCACGGCCCATCAAGACGTTGACGCGAGTGACTCACTCCACGTCTAGTTTTTCTATCCTGACTCTGAAGTTGCGAAATATCTCTCGTTATATCATCCATTTTTTGAAGTAAACCGGCGAATTCTCTACATATGTAACGCACAATTTCTTGTAGTTTCAAGATGGTTTCGGTATCTATTCTGACTGGCTGCACCATAACAGAATCTGCCGTTACAGCATGTACATGTAGTTTCTGCTGTTTATACACCCCGTCTAGTCCTTTAAGTACACTTGGGCAATCAAAATTCATTGTTTTAAATAGCTCCAATGTGACTTTAAGCCTGGATGGTAGCTCAGATTTAAAAATAGAGTTCACCACATCTCTAGATATATTCAACCCAGAAGCTTTCGTATAAAGGCGTTCATAAAACTCTGACGGTATTGTATTTAACCAGTCGTCGAACAACATAACAAAACTACCGCCAGCCGCAACGCACTGACGTGTTTCGACTTTCCATGATCATCATCAGAGTACGACGGCAAACTGACTATCGAGGATCAAACCGCATTGAATATATATGGAAATCAAAGTTAGATATGCGCCTCTCACTTCTAGCAGTCTCGCATACATTGAACTTGACTGGAAATGTCGGCTGCATAATTTCTATGCAGTCACGAACAGTAATTGTTTGCAGCTTTCGCCACATATACATATATAGGCAATAAAATTTAAACAATAATTGATTGCGCGGGTGGTGGTAAAAATTCTTTAAATCCAGTTTGCGAGCTTGAAGTAAACACCAATCCCTTTGTATTTAACCAGTCGTCGAACAACATAACAAAACTACTGCCAGCCGCAACGCACTGACGCGTTTCGACCTTCCTTGATCATCATCAGAGGTTTTGTTATGTTGTTCGACGACTGGTTAAATACAATGGGATTGGTGTTTACTTCAAGCTCGCAAACTTGATTAAAAGAATTGTTACCTTCACCCGTGCAAACAATTATTGTTAAATTGTATTGCCTATATATGTATATGTGGCGAAAGCTACAAGCAGTTTATGGTCGTGACTGCATAGAAATTGTACAGCCGACATTTCCAGTCAAGTTCAATGTATGCGAGACTGCTAGAAGTGAGAGCTGCATATCTAAATTTGATTTCCATATATATTCAATGCGGTTTGATCCTCGATAGTCAGTTTGCCGTCGTACTCTGATGATGATCATGGAAGGTCGAAACGCCTCAGTGCGTTGCAGCTGGCGGTAGTTTTGTTATGTTGTTCGATGACTGGTTAAATACAATGGGATTGGTGTTTACTTCAAGCACGCAAACTTGATTTAACGAATTGTTACCACCACCCGCGCAATCAATTATTGTTTAAATTGTATTGCCTATATATGTATATGTGGCGAAAGCTGCAAACAGTTAATGTTCTTGACTGCATAGAAATTGTGCAGCCGACATTTCCAGTCAAGTTCAATGTATGCGAGATTGCTAGAGGTGAGAGCCGCATATCTAAATTTGATTTCCATATATATTCAATGTGGTTTGATCCTCGATAGTCAGTTTGCCGTCGTACTCTGATGATGATCATGGAAGGTCGAAACGCGTCAGTGCGTTGTGGCTGGCGGTAGTTTTGTTATGTTGTTCGACGACTGGTTAAATACAATGGGATTGGTGTTTACTTCAAGCTCGCAAACTTGATTTAAAGAAATGTTAACAGCACCCGCGCAAACAATTATTGTTAAACTCTGATGGTAGTTGACGCCCCACTATATCTAGGCGTAATAATTCGCACATTTTTGACGACCTTCCAGGCTGATAACTCTGTTGAATTTTGGCCATTAGCAATTCAAATGTATTATACGGTTTTTCTTCCACAGTTCTGTTTCTTAAGTTTTCCAAAGTGCTTCTGAAATTTTCTGGCAATGCCATCCATGATGCAGCAAATTTCTCTATAGGATTTACAATCTGGTAAGCTTGGAATATAATTTGGACATCCCAGACACTACTTGAAAGTTTTTTGAATTTATACGTTGGTAGTCTGAACATGTCTGGACTTGTGCGGTCGCCATATTTGTAGAGGCTCCAATACTATTATTAAATAGAACCCCATAGATGCCAGGTCATTCTCAGTATTACTATACCCTTTGAGTCTGATAAGCTAGTATTCTCGTTCAAATCTATTAAGCTCTTGCCTGCTACATTTTGAGCTAACTTGCTTGTGTCTTCAAACTTAAAATTGGCTGCCATGTTGATCTATATTAAATATATATTGGATAAATTAGTTTTAGGCAACGGGCTGTGTTCTTCTTACGTAGCAATAAACCCGATCAAATAATCTGGATATAATAAGATGCGAAAAACAGAATTATTAAATTGCCTGTTCCAGAACGTCCCCAATATGTACGATTCAAAAGACAATGTGATGGCAGGTGCATATTGTTAAAATCGAGAACATATAAGCCGGGAAGTAGAGAAAAGAAACAAATGCAGCTTGCTAAGGAAAGTCAGGCCAGTCAGGTACAGATTACAAAAACTGAAATTATGCACAATTAAAAAGTATATTAACTGTTAAATACTGTTTGTTGCGGTGAACTAATATATATGCAAGTATGTATTAGGTGTTGCAAACCTAGTGACAAATTAGTTCAGTTGTGACCAGAAGGATTAACCAATGGCAGCATAAACGTAAAGTATAATCTCATGCACATTTGTTTCGTGCTTACTGGCGACTCATCAGTAGGAGCCGGTATATGATGTTAGCTTCACTTTTGCAGGTTTACACATTCGTCTAGGAGATTGTACCGTCCTATTATCCCACATTTACCCCCCAAATATATAGTCGTTGAAGGGCGTATTACAGGCTTCTACTGATGAGTCGCCAGTAAGCACGAAACAAATATGCATGAGATTATACTTTCCGTTCATGTTGCCTTTGGTTTATCCTTCTTGTCACTAATTTGTTACAAGTATATATACTGTCATGTATTTAAACAAATAATGTTTTAGAAAATAAACGTATAATATACGTTTCAACCAACCGCGGTGGTTTAACATTTTCAATAAATGTCCCTTTAATTTTGTCGGAGGAAATATCCTACTCTACACACTTATCAGGACCGGAATTGCATTCTCCGGCAAATTCCGAAAAAGTTTGGTAGTTATAAAATATCTATAAGTACTTCTATAAATTTGGGAAATGTTCTGGCTCTTTGGCTGGTGTTTCTTTGTGTGGATGCACTGGGATAAGTAGAGTTGTTGAAACGATAGAGGTAATTTGCTGTTCGAAGCCTCAGTATTGTCTTGTTGTGTAATCTGCGGCAACACTGTGGTGAATGGCACATGTACAATTCCGATTATTAGTGTAATCGATCACGTACGACTAGTTGTGCAGCAACATGAAGATTGGTGTGGCTAAAGTCGAAGTTTCGATGGCAAACAGTTTAGCGAGCATCAAACCGCAATGCATATATATTGAAAGCAATATTAGGTATGCGGTTCTCGCCAGGGCGTGGTGGATTTCCGACCGGCAATTGGATCTCCTATAAAATACCACATGAGCCCGACGACGGCACCATGACTCGGCGTGTGTTCCCCGCCACAAAAGGGTTTAACAGCCACAGGATTACATGGACTCCTGGACAGTACCCCGTACTTCCGAATGGCGAATGAGCTCTCAACAGCCACCGGCAACCATGCAACTTACTGCTGCCTTGAAGACTGCGCTTGGATGTGCAAAGGCTAGAAGTGCGTCCTCGATCAAAAAGCCGAGTGGTGAGAGGACACCACTTGTACCAAATTCCCAAGAAACTCCATGAATATCAATGGAGCCGGCTTATCCTCCAAAAGGAGTCAGCCGCAGTAAACATAAACAAGAGACTAGGCCACACAGCATGATGAACGCAAGTCCCGAATTCAGCGTAGGTAACCAGTAAATTAGAGAGAGCGACAGCAATCACACGTAGCGCACAGAGTGGAAATGTCAAGTGCGTCAAGTGTATGTGCATGGTAAATGTACCGTGTTTATATAGATATGCAAGCGCAAGGTTGCGAGCGATTCGTCAACGGCAAATTTCTCTTGCTTTAATTGGTACCGTGTAATGAAATTTGAATTTCATTTAGGCAAAATATCGCCGAATTAATCTGAGACGATAAATAAACATTGCTTTTGAAACGGCGCAGATTAATTCGCCGACATATTGTTAAATTGAAATTAAATTAAAACCAGCAAAGTTGACGTTGACCAATGGCGTGCGACATTGTGACTGCTCATGTATATAATCACGATGCAATTACAACGCCACACACTTGACATTTCCGCTCTGCTCGCTACGTGTGATTGATGTCGCGCTCTACATTTGACTGTCTATCTACATTAAATTCTGGACTTGCGTTTGCCATGCTGTGTCATCCAGTTACTTAGATTTCAGTCACGCCAATATTCTTTTCACTGCACAACTAGTCATACGTAATGGATAATCTATTAATCCGATTTCTACGCGTACCAGCCACCACAGTGTTGCCGCAGATCTTGAACAAGACAATTCTGAGACTTCGAACAGCAACTCGCGTATGAGGTTTAGACAACTCTACTTATTCCGGTGCATCCACACGGAGGAACTACAGCCAAGCAACCGGATCATACAGAAAATCTCAAGAAGTACTTCTATGCACTGCAACACTACTTACGCTTGAAATTCGGTATTCCTTTTGTTCATATTTTTCAAACTGTTTTGGATGATAATAGATAGTATATTGCCGTAAGAAACAGCATTACTGTTGAATAACCAACTTATTCTCTTATCATATTCTAATACAAGTCATTTGTAAGCCAATTATAAGTTCAGAATATTTAGATCGTCTTCATTTTTGTGATGGAAATCGTTCATTTCTATGACTATGAGGTTGCTAATTACTTCATAGAATTGACACATAACCAAATTAGTTTAAATTTTAAAAAAATTGTGTCTCAAGTTTTAATATGTCACAGATATAAACGCAATGTTGAGTGTTTCAGACGTAACATGAGGCTTATTGGCAAATTAAGAGATGAGTTTGATTATGATTGTATTTATAATATAAACAATAAAGATTTTTTTCTACCGTATCTACAATACTACATAATTTATTTACTGGAATATTTACTAATTATATACCGAAAAATAATAGATTGAACATTATGTTACTTTGTGCAAAGACACATTAGTTGCCTCGAAGTCAGAGGACATAGTCTGCAAGACGTGTGAGTAGAATGTCAATATGCTGTATATGTTCAGACATTGAGTTAGAGAACAACAGGATGTCCTCTATGTAGGTAATTACAAATAATAGACCATCTAGTATTTCGTCCATAACACGTTGAATTGATTGAGATGCGTTCTTGAGAACAAAAGGCATATAATGATATTCGTGAGTGCCACCTCCGGTGAATCTGAGTGCAGTATAGGATACGGAGTCTTTGTCCATCGGTACTTGATAGTAGGCTTTCACTAGGTCGAGTTTTGAGTACACATCATGACCGATAGCTGATCTGAGTAGGTCAGCTGGATTTGGCAGGATGTACGAATCAGACTGTGTGCAAGAATTGGTACTACTACCACAGGCGACGCATAAGGTGAGCTGGATCGTGTACAGATGCCTTGTTGACGTAGCATGGCGAATTCTTGTTTGACGGCCTTATGTTTGTGTGGTGCCAATGGACGCGCTCTTGGAGGATGAGGAAGTGGTTTCGATAAGATGATACGATGAGCTGTGATGGCACGCTTTCTCTTGATGTTAGTTGTCGTATTGGCAATGATAAAAGGAAAATTGAAACATCTCTTTGAGTTGTAGAACGTGATTGTGTGTAATCGTACCCCAAACGTCGTTATGTTGGATCCATTGGCGCAGGTAAGACTATTGGTGGTGACTGGGTGTGTAGGTTCGAAATAATTGTGACGTAGTAAGCTTACATCTGATCCAGTGTCTATGAGAAACAATTCGCCAGAGTTAGCGTCACGGATGAAAAAGAATGTTGATAGTGGCAACTGACGATGAGACTGGTTGCTGGCATTTGGTCGTTTGAAGCATGACTTGACTGGAGCCGTGAAGCTGCGATGATTCGGACACCACTCCGCCGGTAACTGTGGAACTGTGGCCCGGCCTCTCGACGTCGACCTCCTGGCGCTATTCCGGGACGGTGGTCGACGCTGGTCACGCCTGCTCTGGTCGCGTCTATTATGGACGGCATCGACTGAGGCCAAATTTGGCCTGACGGTGAGGTTCTCGAGCAGGTTGATGAGGCGTTCATTCGTGACATTTGTTCCGGCTGATGATGCGGTGGATTGTGATTCGGACAGTCGTGAGGTGATTTAACCTTTCTCTGGGGCGGGTGAGCTGTTGTGGTGTTTCTTCCACCACTTGTCTAGACGTGCCGGCAGAACGTCGTCTTGTACTTCGACGGATTCGCGCAGGAATGTGGCCACCTCTTGTAGTGCCGGCAGGATCTTCTGTATGAAAATTCGCATTACGATTTCCTTGGGCAGGTTGAATTCGAAGGCTTTGTGCTGCATCTCCCTAAATAGCTGAGAAGGCGTGCTGCTACCTAGGGGCATGTGGATCATTAATTCTGTAAGCCTGTCTTCTTGATCTGGTGTCAAACGCTGCTTGACGGCGCGTTGCAGGCTCTGTCATGGCTGCGCACATGTGCCCTCAGTGTATTGATGCAATATATTTTTGAGTCCGCGTCTGAAAGATATTGGGATCGTCTCCCAAAGCCTCAAAAATATTGAGCCCGCGTCTGTTATATTGGACACCTTGGCCAATAAGGTAACATCATCGACCCACTCGTCAAGGTAGTCTGGATCGAATTGACATATTTTATACTGTGTCCATGTGTTGCTGCGGCCTGTTGCTGGGCGTACCACCGGGCTTCCTGCATTTCCTGAACTGGACCTCATCTTATGCGTATGAGTGTTGTCGGGAATAGATGGCAGTGTAACATCGTCCTCAACCGTCATCGTGCGGCAGTCTTCGAGCATTGTAATCCCGAGAGGGTGTTTTTCTGTGATATTTGTCTTAGAATTTACTTTCCTTCGTGGCATTCATCCAAAGTGCTTGAAGTTCTCAAAATCTACAGGCTGATTAATTCTTTGCTGGCTGTGAGTTCGACGAATAATATAATAATAATCCATTGAACTATAGAATTTGTGAATGTGATTGAGGAACATCTGATGTCCTGATGCGTGAAATCATATCTGAATGCAAAGAAATATTATCGAACCACATATGCACTATAATCCACCGCATGCTCCCTGCGTATTGCGCGCGGGTGTGTATATTTATTAAACAAAATCCTATTAATTACAATTAAAATTGCAGTTCAAGAAATCTCAATTAAAACTGCTTGAAACTAACAGAGATTGTTTCTAAAATCACAGTTAAGAGAAATATTGTGTAAAAACAGAGTTAGATTATTTGACCTTAAAGAGCACTATATTTGTCAAAATTGAACAACGTTGGGTTGTAACGCGGAGCCGCGTGTTACTGTATAATTACAAAGTCCCTTTATGCATTTTAATGTCCTGTAAATAACTTCTAACAGAAATACTCTGAATTCTAAGTTAGCTCAGTGTCCATCCGCCGGTCTCCAATCTGATGGACTTCAGACTTAAATAAAGTTCTTGAAAGAAGAGTCATATACAGGACGAATGCTAATAAAACCACGAATCAACACCGTCTAAAGAAGTAAAGATGACTAACGAGACCACTTCGACCATTCAATCAATATTCGCCAAAATATTTGTTGTTATAATCACCAAAAATACTTCTATATTTGTCGAAATTATCTGCATTATTCGGAAAATGCCCGTTTCCCTACTTAGATGACCACAATCAACAAGGCAAAAGTTTCTTTTCTTCACGCACAAAATGTCAAACGCCTACAGCTGCAGTTTATGTTCAATCTTTTCCTCCACGCAGGATATACTACATAGACAGAAAAACTGATAATGTCATTCATAATGACCAGCATATTTGTCTACATGATCCGGCCAACCAACCAAATTAAACTGTGCACCTACTAGGTTACAAAACTGGATCAGAATTCATCGTAGACTCAGGTACAACAGTTTCAGTTCGCAAGCGTTATTCAATAGCCGAGATGTCTTTATGTGGTTTACGCGCAACAGCTACCGGGGATCCCATTCCGACTTATGGCTGCTTGCATCGTACTCTCAACATAGGTTTGCGACGTAAATTTTCTCACCAATTCATTATCGCCAAGTTCTCCCACAATATAATAGGCCTTGAGTTCCCGTTAAAATATCGGCTCATTGTTGATCTTGCTAATCAAAAGATCATTGACTCCTCCACCGGACTTGAACAAAGTTTTTGGACACTTGCCTCCAAACGTTTGGATGTACAAGTCATTCAGCCAAACTCAGTGTATCATTTAGTAGAGATATCAACGGCCCTTTCGGAACGCATGTAGTTGTTCGATCTCAGCAAGTCAGAGCTAGGAGTCGCCAACAAAATTCAGCATATCGTCAAAAGAAGAAAACATATAGTACTCAAAACGAGACCACTACCCCCTGCTAAGCTGAAAGCGGCAAAAGAGGATTTTTGAGATTATTGGAAGAGAGAATCATCAAGCCATCAAAAGGTTCATGGGTTAACCACCGCACTTGGTCTCTAAATCAAACGGATCGTTCAGTGCCTGTGGAGACTATCGCAAGCTAAATTCTGTAACCAAATTCAATGCATATTCCATTCCAAATATAAACACCTTACTTGAAAAACTCAGTGGTAGCAATTACTTTTCAGTGATTGATCTCAGACATCCCGGTAGCACCAGAATATATCAAATAAACGGCGGCCATCACTCCATTTGGTCTTTTAAAATATCTTTACATACCTTTTAGTCTGAAATGTGCTACTAAGACATTTCAATGATTCATGGACAACATACACTGCGACGATGCCGCTTACTGTATGTCATATCTCGATGACAATGGTACTCATTCCATACCTAGAATCTCACACCAAGCATTTACGAAATGATCTCTCACACTTATCCAATCACGGACTCAAGATCAACTGTGACAAGATGCAGATTGCAACTATATCCGTGGATTTCCTGGGGTATCGCCTTCGCCATTCTCAGTCAACTTCGTGACTCACAGTGAACCTGCACTAACACCATCCCTCCTGCGAACAGCACAGCGCAGTGACACTGACATTCAAAGATCAGTGGCCTGTCATACCACCAGGTTCGTATGCCGACTCTCGGAATACTTACCAATTGTTTACTACACGGGTACGCAGCCCAAAAAGCCAGTTCTGCCGTCCAGTCTTCAGAGAAAAGTTTTTGACTCAATTCACTTAAATTTCCCACCCAGGTAGCAAGGCGACTGTCAGACTTCTTACAAATCGTTTCTGGGATTAAAGGCTCACGCAGAACGCTAGACGATGGGTCTCCAAGTGCGTTATTTGCCAAAAAAACAAGATCACACCGCTCACTCCTTCTAAGTTGCAATATTTCCAAAATTGTTTACGCCTAGCCAGCGTCCACATCGAAATAGTTCATCTGACAACGGTTCAGTGTTTCAGCTTCCTTTTAACTATGATTGATAGATTTACACGATAGCCTGCGGCATTACCTCTTGGCACCATTTCTGCAGATGGAGTCACTACCGGTATTATCTCTGCATAGATATCCCATTATGGTGTACCGAATGAGGTCATCACTGATAGAGACACTTGCTATTCATCAGATCGTTTCGAAAAAACCTTGCGATTCATGAGATGCACCTTATACCATACGACTGCCTACCATCTCCAATCTAGCGGTATGGTAGAACGAATGCATAAGTAACTCAAAGCTGCTTTAGCATCCTGGTCCATTAATGGCAACTGGGTCGATGCTCTAACATTAGTTCTACATACTATGCGTACCCGTAGACGTGAATCTATTAAAACGTCTGTGTCACAACTCTTATTGGGCATGAACCTACGCCTGCCTAGTCAGCTCTCACGTCTACTACCCGCAAAGGACGACCCACAAGTCGAAGTTTATTGCCTCGACTTCATTTTGGTAACATATCTGACAAAGAGCCGAGACATAATCCTAGTCCAGTTTTCGTTAACTCGCGGCTCTACAGCTGCAAGAGAGTACACGTTTTTAACAACACTTCTGGTGCACCAATACAAATAAAGTATCGCGATCTTTACCTGGTATTGTTGAGACAGCGGAAATACTTTATAATCATGCAAAGTGCAACACCTACATTGGTTAGCATAGACAGGTTGAAACCGTTTATCGAACCGCCAGATCCTGGCGACGTACAAACTCATACAGGCGTTTCAGGCTCTTTATGCCTACAATCTCAACCGAATAATAGATTGTTTTTAAATTAAATTTTTGATATTCTACGAATTAAATGTTAACATTATGCGCACTAATTGCGACCTATTTCACGCGATTTGATCTCCATGGATCCACATGATTTATTACTTTTCTCAAACTCAATTGTATCACATGGTGTAAACAGCTGTTCTTAGCTAACAATTGTGTAGAATTTTTGAACTGTTCTTTGGTATTATGCCATCTCTGTGGCAATGTTCAAGTACACTTTTTGTCCTTTCCATTTGATTTTCATGTATATTTTTTACATCGTACTGTTGCAACGTGTGGCTCACACCTGAGCTCACACCTGAGCTCAAACTTCCTAGTTTGTTATGACCAGCTACTTAGAGCTTACACTAGCTCCTGTGGTCGTATTCGAACTCTCATAGGCGGCAATCCAGCCTGCCTAGGTTTCAATTTAAATCTGGCAACTTCAGTGGTAGTCCACTTTACATTTTTCATGCTGCGGCTCTCAAATCTTATCACATTACTCTATTTTGTTTCACGTGGTATGACCGGCCAATACAGCTAAAAATTTGTGTAGCAATTCCTAGTAATTATTTGGCATCATATCATTGTTGAAGCAATCAACAAGTATGTACTATCCCAGGATGACTATACTTTTTGATTAGCCATGGGTAGGATAATAACCAGTCTCTTAACTGGGTTCGAACTCTGCCCCACTAATCAAGCCTCACCCAGAAGAATTTATTTTCTTTTTACTTTTTCTTTTTCTCAGAGAGTAAAGTGATGTAACGGCTCAGATTAATTCGCCGACATATTGCCAAAATGAAATTCAAATTTCAATACGTTGTACCAATTATAACAAGCAGAATTGCCGTTGACCAATGGCGTGCGACCTTGCATCTATATAAGCACGCAACATATTTGACATTTCTGCTCTGCTCGCTACGTGTGATAGCTGTCGCTCTCCCTACTTGACTGATTACCTACGCGGATTTTTGGACTTACGTTTACTACGCTTTGTCATCTCATCGCTTGGACTTTAGTCACGCCAATCTTCTTGGTGCTGCACAACTAATCATACGTAATCGATCAACAATTAATCGGAATTCTACATGTGCCAGCCAAAACGGTATTGCCAAAGATCTTCGGACAAACAATTTTAAGCCTTCGAACAGCAACTCACCTATTCGGTTTCGACAACTCTACTTATTCCGGTGCATCCACACGAAGGAACACCAGCCAACCAGTCGGATCATACAACAAGTGTCTAGAAGTACTTCTAGACAGTAACTATGCCCAGACAAATACTATACTGTCATCTTTTTGTAACGTCGCACGGCATTTACTTGCAGCCTGGGCGTTTACATTATTTTTTCATCATTAACTATTATATTAAAAATATTCATGAAATATATTATATTTAAAAAAAATTATAATAATATATGTAACGGTTCAGATTAATTTGCTTACATTTTTTCAAAATAAAATTCACAGTGTAATACGCTGAACCAATGAGAACGCGCAAAACTACCTTTAACCATTTGCGTGTGACTTCACATCTATATAAGCATGATGCAATTTCCACACAAAACATTTTCTACTCTTTTCGCTACATGCTGGCAATTTCTTTGTACACTGATTATCTAACTCAAATTTTCTTCTTGCGTTTACCATACTGTGTCACTAATTCGGCTGATCTTCAACCACACCAATCTTGTTGTTGCGCCGCATCCAGTCAACGTAGTCGATCATATATAAATCGGATTTCTTCGTGGGCCAACCATATCGTTGTTGCCACAGAACTACAAGAAGACTAGTATTGGCCTCCGAACAGCAACTCACACATCCTGCTTCGACAACACTACTTATTCGGTTACATTAACTCTGAAGATTTCCAACCAACGCACAAAACAAACAGAGCTAGTATCTAGAAGGACTTTCAGGCACCAAAACTCTGCAAACACTCAAAAACTCTCACGGTATTTGCCGGATAATTATTTCCTGACACTGGTTATGGCCACACACAATAGCTACTCTCTCTATTTCCTTAATGATCTTCTTAATAACGTTGCACAGAAATTCCCTGTAGCCTTGGCGGTACGAATTGCTGATCGTGTCAGGATAGCAAGCAGTGCTACTGTTACAACTTGTTTTGATAATACAAATAATTAAGCAAAATTTCGAATTAGTTTTGTTTTTGGACGGGAATCTTGGGTGCACATAAAAAACCGACGGTATTTCATCTAAAACGCATATTTTTATCACCAGATTATCCTGACTTTTTAAACCTAATTAAACTTTGTCACAAGTGTTGAATATTTTTGAGTCAAAACATTCTGTGGTACAATTGGACAAAGAATTCTATTCGCCTACGTGCTTTCGTAACATTTTCTGCTTTCAATTTCTGTTCAGATAGTGTAATAGTATTTTGGTAAGCGCTTTGGCATTAGCAATTGAACTTATATTGCACGTATGTTTAAGATTTAATTTTTAAAATAATTTTAGTTTCTTTATGCACTTACAACCATGAATTCTAAATAAGCTCAGTGTTCATTCGCCGATTCCACACCTGATGACGTTAGGCTATCCTCTTTTGAGAGATATATTTAAGATTTGAAAGATACGTCATAATCACAACAATTGCTAATAAAACCTGAAATGAGCACAGTCTAAACCAGTATAGATGACAATCTAGATCCCCTCAACCATTCAGTCAATTTACACCAAAAAACGTAGTGCTAAAATCAACAAAAATATTTCTATAATTGCCGAATTTACCAAACGGATATCAGATTCCTTTCTTAGCTGTACACTAGCCAAAACAAGGAAAAAATTTCTATTCTTCATGCACAAAAGAGATAAACTTTCAAATGCCTATTGCTGCAGTTTTTGTTGACTCCTGTCGTCCACGCAGGATATGCCAGGAAAACAGAAAATCCGATAATGACATTTGAAATGACGAACCTATTTGTCTATATGACACGGTCAAACAACCCAATGAGTTTCTACACCTTCTCGATTCACAATCGGAGAATAATTCATCGTAGACACAAGAGCAGCAGTTTCTGTTCTCAAGGATGATACTATGACCGAGATGTTTCTGGGTGTTCTACTCGCAACAGCTACGGGGGAGCCCTTTCCAACTTATGGTTGCCAGTTTCGCTCTCATAATATAGATTTACGAAGTAAATTTTCCCTTAATTTCATCGTCGTCAAGATCTTGCACAACATAATTGGCCTTTATTTCCTATCGGCTTATAGTTGATCTTGCTAATCAAAATATCATTGGACTCTCCACCAGACTTGAGATAAGTTACTGGGCACTTGCTCCCGGACGTTTGGAGTTACAGGTGATACAACCATCTCCATTGTATTGTTCGTGAGAAATATCAACAGCCATTTGAGAACGCAAGACTTTATTCGATCTCAGCAAGTCAGAGCTACGTGTCTTCAACACGATTCATCATCTTGTCACAACAGGACAACCTATCACTCTTAAAAGGGACTGCTAACTCCTGCTTAACTGAAAGCTGCCCAAGAGGAGTTTTCAAGATTATTGCAAGAGGGAAACATTAGACCATTAATAAGTTCATGGATTTCACTATTAAATTTGGTCTCTAAATCGAGCGTATCATACATAGCCTGTAGAGATTATAGCAAGCTAAATTTGGTGACCAAATCCGATGCAGAACCCATTCCAAATATAAACAACTTGCTTGAAAAACTCAGCGGTAGAAATTACTTTTCAGTGATTGACCTCAGACAAGCCTACCATCACATTCCAGTAGCACCAGAAGATATTGAAAAAACTACGGTTACCACTCTTTTTGGCCTCTTTGAGTATATTTACATGTCTTTTGGTCTCAAGTATGCAAATCAGATTTTAGAGATTTATGGACAACAATTTGCGATGAAGCCGATTCATGGTTGTCATATCTTGATGACCTTGAATCTCATGCCAAGCATCTAGGAAATGTCCTATATGGATCACGAACTCAAGATTAATTGTGACAAAATGCAGATAAAAACTAAATCCGTGGATTTCATAGGGCATCTTATTACACCTCAAGGTATAAAAACTTTACCATCAAGAATATTGTGTCACACAAGATTTTAAAGGAATTATAGAAAATACTGGGAGCTCTCAAATACTACTCCATGTTCCTACTGGCCTATCAAAAGAAATTTATTCGTTATGTGCACACATGCGGAATCAAAAAGAACTTAAAAGAAACTCTACTGTTTTGTGGTAGTCTGAAGACGAGGAATTACTCCGTCTTGCCATCAATTCGTTAGCAAATGCCACAATGCTAACCCATCCACAATTCCAACAACATTTTATACTCAAAACCGATGCTTCTGAATTTGCAATTGTGACCACTTTGGAACAAGAGATCGGCGTAATTCGGAAGCCTATCAGTTTTGACTCGCGTACTCTGCAACAAATAGAAACTAGATCCGACACATACTGTCGAGAACTCCTTGCCATCCATGACGCAGTGCGCCACTTTATCAACATTATTTCGCAGCCGCAGTTTTTTTTGTTTTAACAGATCATGCACCATTAGTAAGCGTACTACGAAAGGCGAATTCAATTGTCGCAAAGTAACCTGCCAGAGTAGAATGACAGCTTTTACGTCTGAGTGAATGGTAATTCGACAGTTTTTATGTAAAGGGCAAACAGAACATTACTGCAGAAGCATTTTACAGGTCAGACGTCTCGATACAACCGCATTCCCCTTCGTTATTTTTAGTCAACTCCGTGACTTTCAATAAACCTGCACTAACGCCATCCCTCCTGCGAAAAGAACAGCGCAGTAACACTCATATTCAGAAATCAGTAGCTCGTCATCCCACCAAGTTTACATGTCGACTTTGGGAAGTATTACACATTGGTTACTTCAGTAGCACGCAGACACACAAGCCAGTATAGCCAACCAGCATTTAGAGAAAGATGTTCGACTCCATTTCATCTATTTCTCACTCAGGGAATAAGACGACTTACAAACTTATAACATATTGTTTCTAAGGCCATAGACTCAAGCAGAACGCTAAGCGATAGATTTCAGATAGTGCTTTATGCCAGAAAAACAAAATCACACGTACACATTCAATCTAATTCGGAACATTTCTCAACTTCTTCACGCCTTGCTGTCGTCCACTTCGACTTTGATTTTCGGACTCAAATTTTATGTTTTAGCTGCCTCCTAACTATGATAGATAGATTTAACCGATGGACTGTGGCTTTACCTCTTGTTACCATATTTGCAGATGAAACCACTAATAGATTTATCGTTGCATGGATAGCACATTAAAGTTTTCGCAACTACGTCATTACTGTTAAAGGTACTTGCTTCTCAACGGATCGTTTTGAAACTAAATTTCGGGTCATAGGATATACTTTACGCCAGGCTAGTACCCACCACCCCCACTCTAACGACATGGTAGAGAGAATGTATAGGGAACCCAAAGGAGCTTTGGCACCCTCGTCGATTAATGGCAACTGGGTCGACACATTAAATTTAGTTCTACGTTCTATGCGTTTCCACATACGTGAATCTATTTAAACGTCTACGTCACAACTCGTGTTGCATGGGCTTACGCCTGCCTAGTCGGCTCTCAAGTTTGCTACTCGCAGAGGATGATCCACAAGTCGAAGCTTATCGCGTTCGAATTTATTTCAGTAACATGTCTGCTCAGCAGACAATACATACACCTCGGTCAGTCTTTGCTTACCTGCAGTTCAACAGCTGCATGAAATTACTCGTTCGTAACGACGCTGATGTTAAATCATTGCGACCCAGGTATCGCGGTCCTCACCTGATTTTTTTTCATTTTTATAATCATGCAAGTTGCGACACACATATCTGTAAGCAAAGACAGGATGAACCGTTTTATCGAACCACCTGATACTGGTGACATACAACCTTCTACATGTCTAAAATCATAACCTAGTAATAAATTGCTTTGCATTACGAATAGAATAGAATAAAATAGAATATCTTTATTTGGATTCAAACCACACGTTCCATCAAATAATAAAATTGGAAAATGCACAATATAAAAAAAGTTATCACATCACATAAAAATGTGCAATTAGTCTCATGTAGATAAGTAAATCTCACTATTTGTACTGTACAATATATCAATATCAGAAAGTTTGGCTGTAAGGAATAATAGATTTATCATCAAAAATAGGAAAAATTGAGGTATAATTCGAGTGTATTATTATGCAAAAAATGAGAACCATGACTAGCAATTGATTGTATGTATTGTTGACTAACATGATGATATAATGCATAAAATTTCAATTTTCATAATACAAAACTTGGAAATAAAAATCTCAAGAAATTCTGTTTTTGATAATAATTATCCTTGTCTTTTATTCAACCATGAGAAAGTATTATCATAATCAAAATAAAAAATATCAGCAGGATTGTAGACTTTTACTAGTTCAGTAGATAAAAATTTAAAACACATCTTAGATGTAATCTAGTGGCGTATATAGTGCAGGTGATAGGAATAATTTGTTTCACAACTTTTCTTCGTACAGCTTCTATCTTATTGGACAAACCCTTTTTTAATGGATTCCAAGGAGCGACAGCATATTCTAGTATCGGTCTAATCCATATTATATACATTTTATGTTTTACGTCATTCGATAAGATATTTGGATTTATTAGTGCCCAACTTTTCTTCGCACTGCCTACTATCCTTTAAATATGTCTCTCAACAGAAGCTGTACATCGAATAGTTATGCCTAACTCCTTTATTTCTTGCATAAGTTTAATCTCGAACATATCATTAATCACAGCATCCAGAAAATCAACATAATTAAAGTCTGTTCCGTAACCTATTTTTAAAGCTCTCATCTTTTTATTGTTTATTCTCAGCCCTAGTGTAATCAAATTGTAGGGGTATTTTTGTGGGGTTGTTACCTAGTTCATGATTCTATACCCGTCCTACATATCAATGGTGGCTATTATTACTACCCGTGCACCTAATCAGTCTCTGATCCTTTTCGGATGGTTGATATGAGAAAGCCGAAACTTGGTTTCATACATATATTAGATATAATGTTGCAAATAGAAATATAATTCACAGTTAGTCCAAATTGACCATGTGTTGGTCGACAATAAAACAGATTTTAATGCAAGAATAGGTCTTAAACACCATTCACAGTTCAACTAATTTGTCCGTCTTCTGGACGACAAAAGTTAAAATGATTTATGTTTACAAAGAGAAATGTTTTATGCACAATCAGTTATTCGCATATAAGTGTCTGAATTGAACTGTATATATACCATCGATTTAAAATATATGAAGATATGTTAAAAAGTCATCGTTAAAAGCTATCACTAAAAATGAAGGGGCAAGCCCCATAAAGGCTTCAATGACAAAACTCGATTGAAAATACACGATGACATTAATGGAATCAATGTTAAAAGTTATCACTAAAAATGAGTATATAAACCGTTTAAAGACTTCAATGATAAAAACTCGATTGAAAATACATGATGACATGAATGGAATCAATGTTAAAAGTTATCACTAAAAAAGGATATGTAAACCGTATAAAGACTTCAATGACAAAAACTCGATTGAAAATACATGATGATATGAATAGAATCAATGTTAAAGGTTATCACTAAAGATGAAAATGTAAATCGTTTAAATACTTCAATGACAAAACTCACAAATGTTTAGTTCACTACTTGTTAGGGTTTTAATTCATGTCAATATATTAATCCATTATTCTTTGTGGACATTTAGTTCTTCACATAAATTTCGAGTAATCCAACTAAGCAAAATAAATCCGCAGTGACACAATAGTCCACCGCGTGATCCTCGCGGATCGCGCGCGGTTCTGTTTTTTTTAATAAAAACACTATTAATTACAAATAAAATTGCAGTTCAAGAAATATCGAATTAAACTGCTTGAAACTAACAGAGATTGTTCCTAAAAGCACAGTTAAGAGAAATATTGTATAAGAACAGATTTAGACTATTTGACCTTAAAGAGCACTGTATCAAACATCGTTGGTTTGTAACACGGAGCCGCGTGTTACATACACCACCCCGACAATGAAAATTAGTATATAAGGAAGGGGGCTAACCTTACAGGAGCTGATATTGCTCTGTCATGCCGTGTAACGACTGATTTTGGTTCTGTCAACACTGATACTGGCAGCTTTATCTCTCGCGTTTTCGGACGGATGGTTAGGTCGAAGTGTTCGAGAAAGTCACGTCCAATGATGTTTCTTGTCGTGTTGGCGATGAACGAATATTTGAAACATCTTTTTGATTTGGAGAACGAGATTGTGTGTACTCGTACCCCAAACTTTGCTGTGTAGGAGCCATTGGCGAAAGGTCAGATTGCTGGTGTCGACTGGGTGGGTGGATTCGAGATAATTGTGGCGTAGTAAGCTTAAATCTGATCCAGTATCTATAAAAACTAATTCGCCAGAGGTTGCGTCACGGATGAGAAAAGATCTTGATAGTGGCATTTGACGATGAGCTTGGTTGCTGTCATTTGGGCGTTTGAAGCATGACTTGACTGGAGCCGTCGCTGTAAAGACAATAGTTTGATTGCGCTCTACCGCGAAGGCAACGTGCTTCGAGCCATCAGACGTGGAGCGGCTAACAATCTTGGGGTGCTCAGCCTCTGCTGCCGCCGAGGAGGCTGACCCCACCCGTCTTCCGAACCTTCCATGGGCGGATCCTCCTGAGTTGTTGAGGGTGACCGCGCCCACTTGAACGTCGCGTCTGTGCGCGGGAATGTGCAGCCGTTTCCGAGGCAATAACGTGTGGAGTGGCCTTCATACAAAGTGCCTGAATTTCTCAAAATCTAGATGTTTATTAATTCCTTACTGGCTGTGAGTTCGACGAACCGGGGCACCATTTATGTAGGGGTATTTTGCGGGGTTACTATCTCGTTCGTGATTTTTTACCCGTTCTACATATCCAGGGTGGCTATTATTACTACCCGTGCACCTAATCAGTCTCTGATCCTTTTTGGATGGTTGATATGAGAAAGCCGAAACTTGGTTTCATACATATATTAGATATAATGTTGCAAATATAAATATAACTCAGAGTTAGTCCACACTGACCATGTGTAGGTCGACAATAAAACAGATTTTAATGCAAGAATAGGTTTTAAACACCATTCACAGTTAAACTAAATTGTCTGTCTTCTAGACGACAAAAATTAAAATGATTTATGTTTACAAAGAGAAATGTTTTATGCACAATCAGTTATTCGCTTATAAATGTCTGAATTGAACTGTATTTATACCATCGATTTAAAACATATGAGGACATGGAAAAGTCATCGTTAAAAGTTATCATTAAAAATGAAGGGGTAAGCCCCATAAAGACTTCAATGACAAAAAACTCGATTGAAAATACATGATGACATGAATGGAATCAAGGTTAAAAGTTATCACTAAAAAGGAATATGTAAATCGTTTAAAGACTTCAATGATAAAAACTCGATTGAAAATACATGATGACATGAATGGAATCAATGTTAAAAGTTATCACTAAAAATGAATATGTAAACCGTATAAAGACTTCAATGACAAAAAATCGATTGAAAATACATGATGATATGAATAGAATCAATGTTAAAGGTTATCACTAAAGATGAAAATGTAAATCGTTTAAATACTTCACAAATGTTTAGTTCACTACTTGTTAGGGTTTTAATTTATGTCAATATATTAATCCATTATTCTATGTGGACAGTTAGTTCTTCACATAAATTTCGAATAATCCAACTAAGCAAAATAAATCCGCAGTGACACAATAGTCCACCGCGTGATCCTCGCGGATCGCGCGCGGTTCTGTTTTTTTAATAAAAACACTATTAATTACAAATAAAATTGCAGTTCAAGAAATATCGATTAAAACTGCTTGAAAATAACAGAGATTGTTCCTAAAATCACAGTTAAGAGAAATATTGTATAAGAACAGATTTAGATTATTTGACCTTAAAGAGCACTGTGTCGAACATCGTTGGTTTATAACACGGAGCCGCGTGTTACAAAATAACGTCAAACATTCATTAGCTACGTTGGTCTAAACGAATTTATCTCATTAATAATGATCGAGTATGTTCAAGTAACATTAAATTAAATCTGGCAGCGTCAATTACAACTAAAGTTTTAATTTCAAGATGCAGCTTTCAAAACATCTTAGCACAGCATTTAACTTATTTACTCGGTATGTCTGACCACTACGTATAACATTTCGTATTGCAATAAATAGTGGTTTTTCGACACCATACCTTTGATAAAGCAGCAAACTAGTAAATTTTAGCACATAATCAAGGCATAAAGATAAATTTCTATTAACTTATGTGCAGACCTTTATCCAGTGGCTTGTCTGGGTTCAAACTCTGCTCTACAGTTCTAATTCTGCCTCTCCAGAGAGACGTTTTTTCCTTATATATATTATTTTAGAGAGGTAATCGGTATTGTCTGTCAAATTATATCGCCGACAATTTTAAATGCGTAATTTAATTGACTAATCCTAGATCATTAAAAGGCAATCTGACCTCAGAATTATATATTCACGTGCTACCATCAATTATATCAGCACTATGCATTTCTCAAGCAGTACTTGTTTTCGCCTAGATTTCTCTTTAACTAACTACACACGCTCTCTACGCACATTGTTTACACACGTTGTTTTTCTGGCACAGTTTGCAATCAATCAAGTGAACTCTCGTTACTGCGCATTCTATCATTCGTAATTGCCTAATTTAGTTATCGGTTGCCAACTGTTTTTTGTCTCTAGCTGTTGCCAGAGATCATCAAGCTAATTCACTTAGGCCTAAGCAAAACAATTGACAAAATTCTGCTTTTGTTATTATACTGCTTGACGTGTGTCTGCTCTGACATACTACATTTTACATACATACATTATTTTATTGTCTGGCAGAACGCAACGACCGGAGAGGGCGGGCTTGTGGTTTACAATAATTCTCTAATATTTAAAGGATATCGGGTTTCATTTTGTTTGATTTTTAGATTCTCATATTTCCTTGTCTGATTTCATCTCTAGGATACACCTGGAATTTAATTACACAACTTTCTTGGAATTTGCCTAGAGATACCAAAGATTTACTCTTATCTCACCCGATTTTCCCGTTTCTTATAGACATTATAATACCCATTCTTTTTCTCTCATTAATACCCATTCTTTTCCTTTCATTTATCGTAATCTACACTATATATGCTCTTTCTTTCTCACTCTACCATGAACCAGATTTTATCGCCAGCCCCGTCTCTCCGTCCTTAACTCAAAAGCTTATCTCCAATCTTGCTGACCTCCATCAACAAATGGCGGATGTCACAGGACTACTTTAAACACTGACTGGCAACCTTTCGATTTCCAAGCTACAACCTTAACTACTGCGTCAGGCAAATGAGTTTTTGAATAGTGTAGCTATGGAGGTTGCCCTACGAAACCACAGCAAGCAAAACCTCTTTATCTTGTTTCCTCGCACCCTTCTCTCAAAGGACAATCTGACCTCAGATCTCATCAGGCAACTAGGGGATAACTTCAGCCACCTTAAATGGGTCTCTTCGGAAATAGGTCGCCCCTATTATCGTCTGGCCAAGTCAAATTAAAGCAAGACTGCACGCTACTACAAAGGACTATAGAAAAGGCTCAGACCCCTCAGCCAGACACCACTTCCTCTTCTGCAGCTAGTAACGCCTTTTCGGGCTGGAGCAATCCAAAGGAAACCCGCTCACTTTACGGCGGCATCCTCGGCGACACCTCCACCTCCAGACCCCTCCTGCTGACATCATCCCGGTTTTGATGGACTTCCCTTCACCTAGAGCCCATACTCCACGACCGCTCCCCCCCCCCACAGTCTCAAGAGTTAACACGACGTCGTGGGCGACCACGCCGCGTAAATTCCCCAAATAACGCACCCTCTCCCCTATCTCATCTGCCAGACCCATATCCCTACGTCATGTCACTTTTACGACCGATGCTGTGGTCCAGAAACCAAAAAAACGTAGGACGCCCAAGGCCAAGCGGGATATCGACTCAGCCCCATCAACTTCAACTCCCTCTTCCGAAAACCTCATCGACCCCACCCAGGACAGTTGCGTCTCAGCCGCTGATCAGTTCGTGTCCCCTAGCATCCCGCGAACACCGCTCCAGAGCGCCCCCTCGAGTCCAGATATCTCGCCTCCTTCGTGCTTTTAAATCCTCTAATTACCTCACCCATCCGACGAGAGTGGGACAAAGGAGATCAAGATCGACGCTGACCATTCTATCCTCGTCAACGAGCGGGCAATCACCCTCATCAGCCCTCGATCTCTCTCCGCCCGCCAGCGGAAAGCCCTCTCAATCTTCTCCTCCCCGGTCTAACAATCCTTCCCACAGAGCACTCTCAGCAATTTTTATCAATTTCAGATCACTTACGCCCAAAATCAATCAACTGTAAGCATTTCTATCCTCTAACGAGCTAGACGTATGCTTTCTTGTTGAGACATGGCTGTGCCCATCAATCCACTGTGATGACCTTTTCCTCCTCCATGGTTACACTTTCCTTCGTAGTGACAGAATTGTCGGTCGTGGAGGCGGATTGGCTGCCTATGTCTGATCCTCTCTCATATCCTAAAAGTTTGTTTACATCGAACTCTCAAGGATTGGAATATTTGATTTTGTATACTCCACTAGTATCTACCATATTTTAATTTTTTATTTTCAATCAATTGTACAATGTTATGATTTTTAACCTCACAATGGTAAACTGGAAAAATCTAACTTCTGAAAGTCACCCACTACTTTGGCTCTTCGCGGATAACCTGCTAAATCAATTCAAGCACTTTCCTACCCGAGGGAACAACCTATTTGACTGTGTCCTCTCCAACAAAGAGGTGACCGATGTCTAATCTCGGGAGATCTTCCCTAAACACGATCACTGTCAGGTAGCATTACTCATTCCTCTTTAATCCTTTATCCCTAGAGAAGACACCCAATCATTCAGGCGATTCACTAACTTCGAAGAGTTTCGCTGACTCTGTGACGCCGTTAACTGAAGGGACCTCTTTCTCCCAAACAACCTCCCCTCATGCTCTTCCGAAGTTCATAACATCTTATCCTCCTAATTTAATTCTGTCACCTCTATTCAATACATACACGCAACGAATAAGTTGAATACCTTGTTTAAGGCACGCGACAACCTCGCACGCAACTCTCGACTACGCACATCATCACTTTCTCGCGCCAACAAACTGAGACGTATCGATGGGCACATTAAACAGGTTATCAACAAACATGCACTCCACATCGAAAGACGCATCCGCTCAGCTCCTAACTCCCGGATAATGTTCACTGTCATCAAACACCAATTCCTGCAGAAATCCAAAACCTCATATATTAACTTCCCTCGGTCGGACGACTCCTGCTTCGCCAACGACTATTTAACTAATCTCCTTGACTCCTATTCCACTCCCACTCCGCCTGTTGAGATGTTAGACAACGGAGACACTGAGAACCTATGCTGTTTCAATGTCTCACCGGCCTCCGTCGCCGAAGCATTTAAAGACATAAAATCAAAATACAAATTCGATCAATACGTGTCTCGGGCAGCATGATTGTCTGGAATATCTTCTCTTTGGTTGTTGATGCTATAAACCGTTGCCTCGGAACTACCTATCTTTTCCTATCCCAAAAATGGCAATTCGTCGATCTCCTCATTCAAATATCTCCGCCCCATTTCTATCGTCCCTTCTTTCACTATGATCATCGACAGGGTCTTATACAACCTAATCTACCCCTTCATTAAGTCTCAGGACAACTTCTATCTCCTCGATGATAAACATGGCTTCCTGAATGTCCGCTCCTCTTCCACCAACTTAGTTAGTGTCCTTAATCATTGTTACTCCTCCTTCTCCAAAGGTCATGAATGCACTCTCTTCTTCCTGGATATATCCAAGGCTTTTGTTTCTTTGTCATTTTTAGCAATTGAATCCGCCATACTGAAAAGTGGTATTTGCGGCAACGTCCTCAATTTTATCAGTAACTACCTCGAAAACCGATGCGCGACTGTAAAAGTCCGAAATAGTCACTCGAGGCCAGCCCTTATCCGGTCTGAAGTTTTCCAGGGCTCCGTACTTGGTCCTATTCTTTTCAACCTTACACTCGCGCAGGTACAAATTGAAGACAACCTTTTCCAGCTATTCAATATGCGGATGACATAGTCATAGTATTCAGTAACCCCACAGCATCCAACTCTTCCTTACCCCTTATATCGGAGCTTTTATCTTTGCTTCATTTGCAGCTAAGCAATATCGGTCTCAAACTAAACCCCGCCAAGTCTCGTTTTATGAAACTCTCCTGCGACCCATTCTGCTCTCCTTCGGTAGCAAATTATCCCCTTGATATTGAAATAATAGATTCGGCCAAACACCTTGGTATTTATTTTTCAAAATCCCTAGACTTCTCCCCACACCATACACACACTACTTTCAAGCTCTTCAAATGGGCCCGTCTGGTCTGCTTCAAGACCAACAACCACACTCTCCAACTCACGCCATTCAAGGTCTATTTTCTACCCCTCATTACATACGCTAGCAAATTCTACTGTCCTCTCACTCTTGCCTCCTCGTACGCCATCGAACAGATCTCCTCCAAATTTTTAAAGCGAGTTTTCTCCCACGGCAAAAATTATTGGGAACGCCTATTCCTGGCAAACCTTCTACTGCTTCGGTTTACACGTCACCTTCGAGTTATTTCTTTTGTTCATAAGATCACAACTTGCCTATCACTGCCAAAACTTGCTCACCCAAAACACCTCTACGCCACACGTTCTAGTAACTCTTCTATCCAATCTAGCCATACCCCCAATATATTCAACAAATCTATCATTTTTCCGAAGTCACTAGTGTCTTCAACGCTCTTCCCACCGAAATAAAGCTCCTACGCCAGCACGAATTTAAAAAGGCGGCCCACAAGTACTTCTTTAACAAATTTCTTTGTGATAAAATTGTCAAAAAGGCCGACGAACAAGCAAGTTGAGGATATTAATAAAAAGAAAGAAGAATGCAGTAACTTTCAGAACATATTCATCACTAGAGACAAGACGTTTCTGCAAAGAAAACTGGCTGCGGTAAAAAAGTTAAAGAAGAATCTAGATCAGAAATCAAGTCAAGCGGAAATAGTCACAATAAAGGCTGTGTCAAACGACTCTAAAATCACAAAAAACGGGGTTTCGTTAATGAATGTGGTGGACAGCGGACAGTTACGAACCATAGATACGGTACCCAACAAACGAAGTATAAGGAAACCGAAAAAGTTAAATCAGTAACTATTGATGATAGTAAAGATGAGTTGTCCTGTTCATATACATTATTTTATGCTAATTGTAGAAGTATTAAGAATAAAACTTTTTTGTTGTGTGATTTTATAATAAGTAACAATTTTGACTTTATAGTATTATCTGAAACCTGGCTGAACAAGAACATTGAAAACTATGAATTTGACATTCCTCATTATTCTCTATTTAGGAAAGACAGATGACTGGTTAAAAGAGGTGGAGGAGTACTTATTTATAGCAAATCGATATTAAATGCAACAGTGTTACATACTAGCGAATATAATACTGTCATTGATTTTTTAACTAAACAAATTGATAATCTGATTTTAACCGCGGTTTACAGAAGGTCGTATGCTAATTTACATTATGATCAAATGTTTACCAATTATTTTGGCTAAATTAAAAGTGTAATCCTAGACTAGGATACAAACTCCTCACAGACATCAAATATAAGGAAATATTAAAGCTTATATTACCTGTGGGTAAAACTGATTATGAATTTCTCTGTGAATTGGATGAAATATTTGGCAAATTGTTATGTAATCCACAGAACGAAAGCAATTTCATTGATCTACCTGATCCTTCGGGAAATCAGGATCTAGGACATGTTATTGACAGTGATGCATTGATAGAATTAATGTTAAAAATAAAATCAAAAAAACAAACAGATCACCTTGGTATATCGATTGATAACCTACTTCAATTACCCTTAAATTTTATGAATGCGCTCTGCAATTTTATAAATAGAATTTTAAAGAGTGGGATATTACCAATCGATATACTAACAATAGTAGCTAAACCTTTGCCTAAAGTAAGTAAGCCAACGTGTGCCAGTGATTACAGATTAATCTCTATTATTCCCTCGTTTTTGGAAGATAATAGAACGATTAATACTTGATCATTTAGAACGTATGCTGCCGGCTGATTTCGATGTATGCCAGCATGGCTTCATGAAAGACAGGTCGACAACTACTAATATGCTCTCTATGTGGAAACATGTAATTACATTAGATGAGAAAAAGTTAGATGCATTAATTGTATTCATATATATCTCAAAAGCTTTTGACTCTATATCTTTTGATGCTATCTTGAATGCGATTAATTTATTGAATATTGATCCGAATATTTTTAGATTACTTAGGTACTACTTATATAATCGAAGAATGAGTATTCAAGTAAACGATTTGGTATCTAAATCGAAAAGGGTAACAAGTGGAGTTCCACAGGGATCCAGTTTGGGACCAATATTATTTAAAATTGTATTTGCATATTTGGAAACTAAGATTCCTAACGGTCGAGTTTGCAAATTTGCTGATGATTTGAAAATAATCTTTCCAATTGATCCAAATAATGTTGAATTCTCCAAAAATAATGTGACACTTGATTTGTATGATTTAAGTAGATATCTGTTAACATTAGGGCTGAGAATAAACAGTAAAAAGACGAGAGCTTTAAAAATAGGTAACAGAACAGATTTTAATTATGTTTATTTTCATGATGCTGAGATTAATGATGTTTTTGAGATTAAACTTATGCAAGAAATTAAGGATTTAGGAATAACTATTCATTATACGGTTTCTGCTGAGAGAAATATTGAAAGGATAGTAGGCAGTGCCAAGAACAGATGGGCATTGATAAATAGAAATATTATATCACATGAAATAAAATTCAAAATGTTTATAATATGGATTAGACCGATACTAGAATATGCCGCCGCTACTTGGAATCCCTCAACAAAGGGTCTGTCTAATAAAATAGAAGCTGTACAAAGAAAAGTTGTGAAACAAATTAGTCCTATCTCCTGCACCATATACGCCACTAGATTACAATTTGTATCACTGCATCCTTTATGGTTTCGGAGAATGTGCTATTGTATAAAAGTTTTCCATTTAAACCAGTGGTCTGGTGCCTATATGTATCCCATAAGAAAGAGTCATGAAATTGGAACTAGATCTGGTCATTCTGCAATATCTCCACCTTTGATTGGGAATGTTGCGAGCAAGCTGTTCTCGTTTACAAAAATTTACAAAATTTATAATCACTTGCCAAAGGGGCTTAGAGAAACGCCTCCAACTAAAATGTCTTTTAAATTTTTATCTACCGAACTGGAAAAAGTGTTTAATCCTGATGATATTTTTAATTTTGATTATGATAATACTTTTCATGGTTAAATAAAAGCCAAGATTAATTGTTTCAGCAACAAATGTAATATTCGAGTTATAACTTAAATTTTCAATTTTGATTAAGAATCTATCACTGTTTACAGCTGACTTTCAGATGCCGATAAACTGTACAGTACACTTAATTGCACATATATATGTGATGTGATATCTTTTTATATTGTACATTTTCTAATTTTATTATTTAATGGAACATGTGTGGTTTGAATCCAAATAAAGATATTCTATTCTATTATTCTAGAAACGACCGATTTTAAGCGAGATTAGTTCCTTCTTAATTCATAAAATTTCTTTCAACCTCGGCTATTCTCTTTACTGGTCTCGGATGTCGAAATCCCTATGGCTGACATCTAATTTACTCTCTTCTCCTCTGGTTTTAAATCTCTCACTCTTTACTCACTGATACCACTTGTATTCTCATTTTTCATTCTATCATATCCATATAGTGAATACTTTACTACGTTTTGCTCAACCAATCCTTTTCCTTTCTGTTTCAGTGAAAGACCGAAAACTCAAAAGCCCGCTGGACCAACCGAAGGTTTGGATTGAACATCGATTCCCCCTTGTCTACCATCAGTCATAACCTCGTTCAACGGAGCCTGTGATCCCTGCACGGAACACTAGCTTCAATCTAATCAACTCCATCCTGGTCAATACTACACTTCAGAAATTCAATATTCACGACAAAGAACTCTGTCGGACGACGTTTGCTTCCGGTCCGCCATCATTTTCGATCTCACACTCGAACTCATCTGTCCGAATCCAACCTACACCGCATTGATGCTCTTCACTTCATGGAGCTCCAATTGATCTTGTCTAGTCAAATGGAATTTATTTTTTCCTCCAGATTTAACTATCATGAAATTGATGGAAACATTTATCTAACTCAACTCCTCTCTCCCCTGTTGTTAAATACTTTGCCAGTCACAATTTCATTCACTTCCACATATCCTTCCTTTGATTTGTTATTTCAATGGTCGCGCCTGTTGACCTTTGATGTCAAATAAATATATTATTATTATTAAGGTCTCTTAAATACTTCTAGCTATCCGCCTCTGCTTTCGTACTATCTCTATTTACGGTGTTTTTCTGAGTCATTCATAGTAAACTCCGTACATGGTCGCTTAATGAAACATCGAATAGCACTATGTCTTTATATTTAGACTTGATGGACGCGACAGGGATAGGATAAAACTGTTGTTACACATAATTGGTTTTACATAAATAACCGCGTGACAATTTATAGGGCAATATGTTTAATTGTAGGTCGTTTGTTGGGTTGTATTAATTAATATATATTGTCAAATGATGTTAAATATTTACATTTTTCTCTATATTTGTTAATCTTGTTTTCTTTTTATGAAATGTTTAGACAAATTCGTTTTAATGCTATTTTAAAGACTATAAATGTGTAATAATGGACTAATTTATCAAAAATAATTTTCTCCATACGTCAAATGATCTTTGCGGGTTTTTCCCCAGTCATGACGTGTTTATAATGTTTGTTAGTTTTTCCTTTGGAACCATCTTTTATCTAAAATTATCTTTTGTCCTTTTATTTTGCTTGTTTAATTTTGTATTTGGTTCTCATATTCCTGGATACGGTGAAAGGTATATGGAAATTTAGTTATTTTAGAAATAACGTATTGATTCTTCACTCTGTGGATGGTTATTTAACTGGCTTAAACACAGAAAATGGGCAAGTATTGTGGAAGCTTAATGGATCCCCTCTTATCGAACAAAGCTTGAGTGATGTTCAGGTTTGGCTTTATGTTAACTTCGTAGTTTGTTTCTGACTCTAAACAATTTAAAATCATACCATCATTAAGTGGCGAATTGTATATATATGAAAATCACACAGCGCAAACTTCACTGCCACACAGCACACTTCGCCGCTTACCTGTATCCTCGGAAAGCTTACTTTCTACTAATTTTCATCTTTCCGTTACAAATATACTTGTTGGAAGCCGGGATCAATTTATATTTGCGTTCAGCCTTTTAACAGGCGAAGTGAGTGTCGTTATTTTTGCTTTATTTATAAATATGTTAATTATCATTACTGGTAAACGCATATTTAGTTTTTTCTCTGTTTGAAAACTTCGATTTTCTGATGATGTTCTTGTTGTCCATGAGAATGCTGCACAAGTTCCAAATTAAAAAAAAAATTAAATTCAATGTGCTTAGACTGGAGTTGAATACTTTAATGTTTTATGCGAACGAAAATAATGCTGTAGTCTTGTTTATGGATATAACAATTTTAAAGTTTTCTATTTGAATGGTTTAAGATGTTATTTAATAGTGATCTTTCACGTAGATTTGATAAAGTTAGCGTGTTTCGAATGAGATCAAACTGAAATCGAGAAATTTTTCATTTTCTAAGCAATTTTTAAATTACCTGAAGTTCTTTGTGAAGGAGAATTGAATGAAGAACTTCGAAGAATAATATGGTTATTTAGAAACGAACACCGTACGTCTAATGGTCGAATCTATAAAGGTAAATAAAAAGCTGCTTGAGAAGATTACAATCGGTTATTCGATTAGGGTTTGTTACTTCTGAAAATCTTCATTAAGTATAATATAAGAATATTACTAATAGAATATCCAATAACGCTATTTTCAAGTAATCAGATGTTGGGATATACGCGCACATGGCACAGCGTTACAACAGATTTTATAAATTGATATTTCACTGCCACATTTAAATGATGTTCAGAGCAAGAATACGATAAAACTTGACTGTAAAATTGTCGCTTTTGTGTGATTATGCCGGGTTGGATCACGACGGAAATCGTATTTGTCAGCTTTGTTATCGCTTTAGCGTGTCTTTGTGGAATCTTTTTATTCTATTAACTTATATTAACAAATTATATTTAAATGAATCTTGCAGCTATGCAGATTTAATCACTTAAAGGTAACGCTGATATTAGAAAACACAATAGAAGATTCCAGTGTGCAGGTTTTTCTGCGTATGGCAAATTTTAGACTGAATCTTAAGAAATGCGTTTGAAGTTCTTTGGGTTTATCGGAAATTAATCGATTTGGTGCTTGGCTGATTTTCAAGAATTAGTCCTATATATGTCTTAAATGGGACTATCTTGAGATTTATTGCCATAGTTTTCGAAATATCATGTTGATAAGTCGCTCATTGTTAGGTAAAATTTTTGTATTTCTTTGATTTAGCATAATTTATTTGTACAATTTAATCAGGTCTCTTTTATTCTCTTTTTGGGAAATAAACTGTCCTTTGTGATTTTTTTGTAATTCATACAATATAACCTATTCAAATATGCCGATCGTATGTGATATTGTTTTTTGGTGTATTATGCATATTTTAGAAACTTTATTGAATATGTTGTAATGATTACATCGTAATTAATTAACCAACTAAACATACTATGGCTGAGTTATCATCATTAATCTCAGCATCATGAAAATAAACATAATTAAAATCTGTTCTGTTACCTATTTTTAAAGCTCTCGTCTTTTTACTGTTTATTCTCAGCCCTAGTGTTAACAAATATCTACTTAAATCATACAAATCTAGTGTCACATTATTTTTGGAGAATTCAACATTATTTGGATCAATTGGAAAGATTATTTTCAAATCATCAGCGAATTTGCAAACTCGACCGTTATGGATCTTAGTTTCCAAATGTGCAAATACAATTTTAAATAAAATTGGCCCCAAACTTGATCCCTGTGGAACTCCACTTGTTACCCTTTTCGATTTAGATATTAAATCGTTTACTTGAATACTCATTCTTCGACTATATAAATAGTATCTAAGTAATCTAAAAATATTCGGATCAATATTCAATAAATTAATCGCATTCAAAATAGCATCAAAAGATATAGAGTCAAAAGCTTTTGAGATATCTATGAATACAATTAATGCATCTAACTTTTTCTCATCTAATGTAATTACATGTTTCCACATAGAGAGCATATTAGTAGTTGTCGACCTGTCTTTCGTAAAGCCATGTTGGCATATATCGAAATCAGCCGGCAGCATACGTTCTAAATGATCAAGTATCAATCGTTCTATTATCTTCAAAAACGAAGGGATAATAGAGATTAATCTGTAATCACTGGCACACGTTGGCTTACTTACTTTAGGCAGAGGTTTAGCTACTATTGTTAGTATATCAATTGGTAATATCCCATTCTTCAAAATTCTATTTATAAAATTGCAGAGCGCATTCATAAAATTTAAAGGTAATTGAAGTAGGTTATCAATCGATATACCAAGGTGATCTTTTTGTTTTTTTGATTTTATTTTTAACATTAATTCTCTTAATGCATCACTGTCAATAACAAGTCCTAGATCCTTGTTTCCCGAAGGATCCGGTAGATCAATAAAATTGCTTTCCTTCTGTGGATTACACAACAAGTTGCCAAATACTTCATCCAATTCACAGAGAAATTCATAATCAGTTTTACCCACAGGTAATATAAGGTTTAATTTTTCCTTATATTTACCGTAGTCTGTGAGGAGTTTGTATCCTAGTCTAGGATTACTCTTTCAGTTTGGCCAAAATAATTCTCTCTGATCTTTGACGGATTATCAGCAGTGATGAATTAATTTCTTTATCGATCATATCTAACCTCATTTTTTAATACTATTGATAAGACTACATTTCATTATATTATCTCGTTTGATTCTTAGCTTACATAACTTCCTATTGATTCGCTTTGGTATAACATCCGTAAATGTAGATGCCCTAAATATATCAGATAATAACAATGAAACAGAAGAAACAAATTCGTCATTGTTCATGATAAAAAAAAACATTCATAATCAATTGATAAGCTTAATTCTCTAAAAAGATTCCAGTTGATTCTGGAACATTGCACGTGTGCATTTTCAAATTAGGTTTCTGTGTTTTGCTACTCAAAATGTTCCATTGTAAAATAATTTGTTTATGATCCAATTATTTGAAGTAATTTACAACATCATAACTGTGTGAGTTCAACACTTCAACTTCTAAATATACATGGTCTAAGCATTCCGAACCTCTAGTTGGTTCCTTTATATTCTGCTTAAGATCATGATTAGAAAAAAGATTGATTATTTCACAGTCATGCACCTTATTAAAATCTCCTACCACAACAATATAGTCATGGCAGTCGAAAATAGTCTGAAAGGAATTGGTAAACATTTGATCACTGCAATTATATTGATTTAATTTATTAGGTATTAGAATATATTGTATTTAATACGATTTGTTATAAATAAGTACCTCCACCCTTTTATCCAGTGGATCTGTCTTTCCTAAATAGAGAATAATGAGGGAATGTCAAATTATGTTTTCAATGTTCTTGTTCAGCCAGGTCTCAGATAAAATTATAAAGTCAAAATTGTTACTTATTATAAAATATAATTGTGAATTTTATGTCGCGTGTTTAGAAACAAATTATTTCATATAGGATCAGATGGATAAACAAGTCAGCGTGAAGGTAACTCTATTACTGCTAGAATATCTATTCGTATAGGGGATTGTACGGTCCAATTGTCCCATATTTATTGACCAAATATAGTGTGTGTATAGGACACAGTATCGGCTTCTTCTGATGAGTCGCCAGTGAGCACGCAACGCATGTGTACATGAGACTAAATCTTTCGTTCATGCCGAGTGGTTTATCCTTCTGACCCTATTTGAACTAATTTGTTACTAGGTATGCAACACATAATACCCAATTACATATATGTTAGTTCTCCACGATCACATATGATATATTTGATCAAATGATGACATGGTTGCCGCGAAATGTGAAAACTTATGCCGATCATGGCCAGAGTGTATGGATTAGCTGGAATTACATGTGTTCAGTTGTTGTTATTCTCAATTTTGGTAAATTTCTATATCTTGAAATCCATTGCGTTGGTACCATGTGCCGACTGGGCAACTATAATTTTGGTACCCTTTACAGTCTTGATGTGTATTATATATCGTGAGTTGGATTTGAGCATATATATGCTTTGTTTATACAAATAATGTGTTTATATACTAGGATTGTTTTATCATATCAAGGTCGCTACTTTGATTTAAGCAAATGTTATCACCACCCGCGCAACCAATGTTCGTTTATTTTATAAATGTTATATTTGAATGTTTTTGTACATACATTTAGGCGAGAAACTTTTTCCATTATCACGCTCATAAGATATGCTTAAAATGCCTAAGAAATATATCTAAATGTAACAATGTCATCGTTATTTTGGGGTTATAATGTCGTTTATTTCGTCCAACAGATTTATACTTTTTATATACGTAGTTGGTTGTTATGAAACATTTCGGCTGTATGATTTGAAAGAAGGTATGATCCGGAACACTAGTGTTTGCTAAAAGTTTATCTTGTATTTTTCTTTGTGGAATTTTAGACAAGTTTTTCGAAATATTATTCAGTGTTTTTTGCGGGTTCATTGTGTAAAAAAGAATTTCAGAGATGTTTAGTGTGTAAATTCTTTATAACTGATGGATTTAATGTTTTTTCTCTTTTTTTATTTCCGTATATATTTCGCAATTTTATGCTATTCAAATAATTGTGGAGCGGTGATTTTGGTGAAGATGAAGTCTAATTTGGTAGTTTTTCAGCCAGATATGTTTGCTATGTTCAAAAAGTCGTTTGAAATAGTCAGAAACTGGACTGGAATAAGTTTCTGATCGAACACGGAGCTTAAATATAAGGCACAAATTGGCCGTAATTTGGCAGGCTAATGTCGTTTAAATATATTATATTCTATCACAATATTTAGCATATCCAGAAAGAAACTAAATACTAGAATGTTTAAAGCAAAATAAAATTGAAGAAAAAGTTAATGTAATTCAAGTCAATCATTCTAAAGCCCCAGGTAAATCTACGAGAACCATTGCAACTATATAAAAGATTATACACAATATTCCATTGAGTTATTTTGATCGAGATAACCAGTCAATTAAACTACGAATAGCTTAATATGAAAAAGCCTATATTTTCATAAATTTAATCGATTATGCTTAACCTATCAATGACACTAAATCAAGATAGCTAAAAAGGAGCCTAAACTATAGAATAGAACTAACCTATATTCATTACATAATTTGATTTTATGCATGGAGCTTACGGATATTAGTGATAATTAAGCCAAGACAATACGTTCGCATTTTTTTAACAAAGTGCGTCAGTTATCGCAAGCAGTATGAATAGAGGCGAAGTGACGTCCCGATCTTGTTACCAGATCAATTTCGAAACTCCTTCCATTAATGACTCGCAGTAATAAAAGTAAACCCGCTGAAATCGAAAGCCTTCATTCGGATTTATACAAGTATTTGTATGGGTGGTCCAAAACGATCTGTACGTGTTTATTGACGCGATTCGTAGAGAAGGCTGTGGTCAAATATATGCAGGAGTCTCCTGTATTGGTCATATACATAGATGATTTCACTAGCTTTCCAGCCAATAATCGTTAAATAATTTTGCTCTGTTGTGCATCCAAACTGGTCACTGATATTATCTGCCGACTATGTCGTTAAAATAGAAGTGACTTGGGCCAATGCAAACAGATTTATGCTCGGTTGCCCACTATCATTGCTTTTCTAATATACTCATTCACTTATATCTCTAGAGCGCAAGGTGTTATCTCAAGCTGTTCTTAAAACTGGTGTCAGGACCTGTTATAATCGCTTTGATCTGCATATGAAACAAATAAGGTTCAATTAACTACGATGGCACAGTCATGTCTTACATATCCCTTCAATTCCATTGCTCAGTAGAGAATTTTTCTTTTAGCCTGCGCCAGATTGGCGTGAGAAGCATGTCAAGTACATCAAATTTTTTTAGTATTGGTACCCACTAGTCTGACAGTATTGGGTCCACGTGCACATAGTTCTTCTTGGTAACCCTGCGCAACATGGCATCGAAAGAAGTTCAGCGGTGATCTTGTAGAGTTCCTGTAGAATCATCTTAACATTCTTTCCTGGGTAGGGCAGAGTTTGTTTTGAGGTTTGGTTACATTTATGAAAACCAAAATAAAGCTGTGTCACTGATTTCGCCCTACCTAAAAACGAACTTCGCCTTATTGATGCGTATAAATTATTATTATTTTCATCAGATTTTTAACTTTGTTTCGTATGGTTATGTAACAATGAAACCTCAGTTATTAAAGGCTGTTGTACTGTTGGCTTTGATGTTAATCATAATGCAGCTTTTTAACAATTTCTGAAATCATCACCCCATTTTTCTTGATGGCAAATCAACGGCTGCCACTGGATAACATTTTAATCAATACTTTCACTTTGCTTCTATAAGATAACTGTGAGTTTAGTGTTTGAAGGAGAAACATTTTCGCGTTAACTAATTCTTTCAGGCCGTAATTGTTGGTCTGGTTTTGGAACACCAATTGCTTCTGCTGCGGCACTGCCTAAAAAGGTCGTTTACACGTCTTGCTCCTCAGGCTACCGAGGTAACTTGTAAATAGCTAATGACACAGAAAATATACATCGATAATCTTGTTGAGGTTGATTGATCCAACTACACCTTACCATCACTGACCAAGTGTGGAAATTATTGTTGATGCTTTCGCATTTTAAAATGTACAATACTGACATTTTTCTAATAAAATCATTTGCTACTCATATATTTTTCAGTAGCATAGTGATTTTAAAATTTTAGCCCTATACTAATGTCTGTGCACAATAAACATGTTTTACTATAATCAAGGCTGCGAAATTTATGTTAACACCTTACCCATTAAGTACATAAATCTGTAAGTATAAACTAAGAATTATATAGTGTAGAAAAGGCAATTCATCCAGTAGACCGATTTCGTCCTTATTGGAAACTCCCCACGTTCTGGCCAGAATTACATTAGTTGGTATAGGACTGAAAATTGTATGTAGTGTGCGGAAGGGTGGCTTATTGTTGAGAACACTGGATTCCGAAGCAAGCGTGCAAATTCTGGCCAGTACGTGATAAGTTCCCCGAAACCAGTCTACTGGATGAATTGCCTTTTCTACACTATTCAATTCGTAGTTTGCACTTACAGATGTAAGTACTTAATGGTTCAGGTGTTTGTATAAAGTTCGCAACCTTCATTATAGAAAATGTTATCACCACCCGCGCAACAAACGCTTAGTTTGCGGTTCTGGAAAATGTATATTTGTTGCTACATCCTTCAAATCAGAAATCTTGTGCACTCACCGTTCCTTCATCATAATTAAATGCGGTTTGTTGGCATGTCATTCATAACAGGACATTATATGTTTGGTTATAGGTGTATGTGCAGAACTAATCTTATTTAAAAATACCAATTAGTTATGTGCTCCGATCCACGTGAATTTCTAGTGCATCAGTCTAAATAGTATTTCCCACAGTTACAGTTACAATTGTAAATAACGCTAGACGCAGGTTGTAGTGGATATAACAAAAAGTAAATGAGCTTCAAAATATGCGAACTCCATCCTTGATCGCTTTTCATTGCACAGATTTCGTATGAACTTTAAAATTATTTACTGTAGCAGTAGCGACCTTTCAGGCGAAAAGCGTTCCACTGGTCCTACCTAAGACTGACGTGAATACAACAGAAATTCATTGTCGAAGTGTACTAATTAAGATGAAGCAGTCAGGACAACGATAGAAGCAGCATTCGAGCCACGCAAGAATTGTGTAATAATAAATATTCGTATTTTGCGAGAAAAGTCCTATAAATAATTCATTACAATAAAGTATTTGTCTTGAGCAAAATGACTTCTGACGGTTTTGAAAACTTAGTTACGATACTGTCTACAAAATTAACGCTATGACCACGGAGTTAGAGATAATAAGGTCTTGGCTGGACAACACAATTGTGGTAAATTCTAAGAGAATCAGCAATAAACAACTAAACCAATATCGGTAAAGTTAGTATTCACGATGGAGTTCGTTAAAAAATAGGTTTCTGATTATCTATTATGATACGAGTATTACGCGCGTCGTTAAAATCTCGCTCCATTTGATGAGGCGAAATTTTCTATTTCAAGAATTCGTTATGAAGCATTATCCATATCAAGGGTCAATAGATATTAATATGTGAAAATTGCATTGTCCACGGAATATGAACGTTTACAACTTATATTATGTAGTTCATCGAATATTACTAAAATTTCTTCATAAATTCAAAAACGATAAACATGGTGTTATCAGTCTTCTCTGTGTGCCACATTGAAAGTTGACAAAACCATTATCCTCAAAATAGTTCGTTAATAGAATATTCAGGCCAACTAAAGCTGTTAGAGTGAGGTGTGTGGGGCAGATTTATGGTTTCCGTTAAATCCTTGAGTTTGTGTATTATTGTCATTACATCAATTTAATCGTTTTAAGTCTACTTAGCTGCACTCAACTGTGGCACGAGGAAAGATGGCGTCAAATAAAATGTCATTCTGATAGTTTACTTTTGTTAATGTGATTTATGGGCTTGTATACTCTGTATAGGCAAAGTCGTCCTTGGTCATTTATGTGAATGCACGAAAAATCAAAAATACTACCAATAATAACGATAAAACCTTTTAAAATCTACCTCTGGCCTTGGGCAGTGTTAAGACTACCATGTGATTGTCAGTGATTTCAATGCTAATGTAGATCATGCCATTGGTTGCGGAGTTACAAAATCTCTGAAGGCGAGATCTTGCTTTCAAATCTAACTCTTATTTTTGTCAACTACAACAATACCAATAGCATATTGTCAAAAAAATAGCGATATAAAAACTACAGATGAGATGTTCGCATTTAATCCTTCAAGCAGACACCGTATTCCTGTAATTAGAAGATTGTTTGTTCTGTCCAAGATTGTTAATTATACCGCAGCTGCACTGTTGTCTGCTATTCGTCGTCTTCCTGTGGCACCTAACTTTTTATGTGCTTTTGCTAAGTTCTTTGCCGTATTTGTTGGTATGTAGATCGATATTAGTGGTATGTTTACTGATCTGTTGTGCATGATTTACGTCGCTACACCCTGTGACCATACGGTTCTGATGGTGTTTTAATTTTGAATTCACGAGAAAAATAAATTCGGGTAAAATTAAAGGATAGCAAGCAGAGTTTGTTACCGCGTTCAAAGCGTATGTCGATCAGAATTCCCCTTTCTACACCTTTATGTGACGCACTCTCGATATCTTGTTTGGATTTTAGATTACCAGCAATCGACAGGTTTTCCGAACGCCACTCAGAGCCGGAGACTAAATATGAAAGATTTTCAAAAAAATCAGTGTCCCCAACGGTAATATGGTTGAGGGTTCGTACTTACACATGATTTAGGACCAAATTGTCTATGCCAAATCGTAAGTCCTGTAGGAAAGTTGCTGCATTACTGGTTAGCAAGAAAGCTAAATTTTATTTTGACAGATCACTTTTGCATTGGGTTTAGAAGTTAATCGTGGTTTCCTTAGTGCAAGGCCAATTGAAATACTGTGGTGTTTGCAAAGTAATGTTGGCCTCCTGCAGGTGGGAAATGTGGATTTCACGTTTGCCAAGGTAAAAAAATCGTAAAAGCCTGAAAAGAGCCATTATTTACCAGAAGCTGATTAAGAGACTCAATTAAGATCAGCGATACAGAAGTTCCGGAAATATAGTTGGAATTCAACCGTGCTCAATTTGGCATTTGTTCTGCTCCAGTTCTAGGAAAATATCGTCGCTGTTTTAATTAATTCTACTTATGCATTGTGTTAGTGCTTTAAAATACGGCTATCTGCAGTGATTCAGGCACTACTCAACCCACAGTTGAAGATTTTTATTTAAACTCCTCTTGATTTACTTTATTTCAAGTAGGAAACGATATCGCATGGAGAGCCTTCCACTGTATGTTCCAGCTACAAGACTCATCTATAGTAGCTTTCCTTCGTTTGGTTATCCTGCAAGTCCCAGCAAATATAGAAACCTAATTTATACTACCCGTCGTCAGTTGGTGTATTCTATAATTATTATTTTCTTAAAATTAATTTTACACTTGAAAACTCTAAAAATACTAGTGCACTTATTCTTAGCAAGGATGGATTATTTGTATTTAGAGTAATTGAACTCTTAGATTGCCTGTCACCCAGGCTAACGAGTACCATCTGCCCAGCGTGTCTATATCGTAGTCACCATTAACCAAAGATTTCATCAGCAGCTTAAACTTTCCATCCGCTAAACGACAAGCTTGCTATTATTCCTTGAATATCCATCTAAAACTTAGTGATAACTGCGCATAAAAAAAAACCCGAAGCTTTGCATAATATCGGTAGTGTATCCCGATAGTGAAGACAAAAATGCAGGCTAGTTATGTGTTTGCTAATTTACCGCCATCTTCTGATTATCTCCTGTATAAAGGATATACATCGCTTCCTGTAACTGCATCGCATACTAATGCTTGAGGATATCAATAAGCATTTTATTTGTAGCGTGCATGGTATTTTAGATTGGGTTTCGCAAGGTCAATTTATCATATTTTTAGTCACAAAAACATGCAAATTCTTATCGAAAGGGAGCATAGGGTATTTCAACGCATTCTATATTGTTGATTTCTTCCGTAGTTGAAGTATTGAAGCTTTTCACGTTCTCAACTAGGCATTTTGTCAGCATAAACAACAATGTTGTTTAGACGAACATTGGTTGCGCGGGTGGTGATAACAATTATTATAATCAAGGTTGTGGTCTTGATATAAACACCTGACCCATTAATTACTTACATATGTCAGTATAAACTAAGAATTGTATAGTGTAGAAAAGGCAATTCATCCAGTAGACCGGCAAATTCTGGCCAGTACATGATGAGTTCCCAATAAGGACGAAACCGGTCTACTGGATAAATTGTCTTTTCTACACTATACAATAATTAGTTTATACTGACATATGTAAGTTAAACAATGTTGTTTGCTTTAGATGAAACCTTGTCAATTGCTTTTTCATGAAGAAGCTCCTGCAGTTTGGAAACGATGAACGTTTTCATGCTGGTAGAAATTTCGCAGCGTCCATCAATTTCGAGTTGCCATCACCGATGAAATACATTTGTATGAGTTTATATTAACCATCTGGGAACGGAAGCAGTTTTCCGGTTTTATGAAAAACATCTTTCAACTGTGACGTGACTTGCGCTGCTGCGAATTCTGCGCTGATCAACGTCACTTGTAAGCATGAGTTCTATTTCGAAATGTTAGATGAGAAATACTTAGATTCGGTGGTAAATCCGGAAAACAATGTTTTTAATGACTCTGACTCGTTTCCCAGTTATGACAGTCTGATTGTTCCGGCGACACAACACATTCTTTTCGCTTCATTAAATTTAAAAATCTTCTGAAGCACTTTAATCATAGTACCAATGATATTATTCCACCTCAAACTGTCATCATCAGCTGGATTGTACCTGAATGCAAAACACTTGTAGTTGCGTGACTAATGAGCATGAAATCGTGTTGGACGCTGATCTTCCTTGTCGGCGTGTTCCAGCCACTCTTAAACTGTCGCGTTCATTCTGTTGAGAACGCAGCGAAACTGATTTTGCATTACGCGATCGCTGTGCTCGTAACCATGCATCGTCGCTTGTCCGCTTCCTCGACACGTAGTTGAACCCTTCTTTATTGGATTCGTTCAGACGCTGAGTGCCGTACTTCGCCGATTTGACTTTCATTCATTCCTAGCACTCATTCCGCTCCACAAGTACGACGCTTAAAGTTTATTTTTTGCGAGGCGTTATTTGAATTATATAAGGCACATCGATTGCACTGAAAATGAAGCATTACTATAAAACAGTTTAAAAATTTAATAAAAATACTGTCGAAATACTTTAATTCAAACACAGGTCAATCGACACAGCTCAAGTCCCATGCCAATTGCAGTGAAAAATACGAAAAAGGGTTAAAAGTGAAATAAAAAATTCAACGTTACTCACGAAATGCACTTGTAACCAACTTCGGCCACCGTAATGCGAAACTGTGGCCACTGTGCCAATCAATTTCGACCACCGTAATAACCAGCATCAGCCGGTTCGGGCAGAACCTAAGTAAGTGGAATCTACTTACTAAGCGGAATCCACTAGTATGTATACTTTAGTAGTAACATTTTATATGTTATCGCCGGTGTTGCTTTTACGCCCAACGGATGGCGCTGTTTTCAGAACTTTCATATATTTACCTGCACAGATGCGACACTATAACAACATCATGATTTTAGAATTAGGTTAATTTTAACCATAACGGACACACCTTCTACTCTAGAATAACCTTATACTCTGTCCTCGATCGGCGTCAGTTATCACATTTTGCGGTAATCATGACTTCATTCAATGGAAGTTATGTATTTGCAAAAATACAGTTCATCTACAACACTGAATCGGTTGTGTTACCTTTTATTTGTAGTGAAAATTTAATGTAAATGCACAACCCTTAGCTATTGTTACCAAAGATCCATTGTCCTGTTACAAATTTGATTTTTGTTTTTCCTGTTTTAAAATCATGCGTTTGGGGAAAATTATTCTTCATGGCATAGCTCCTGTACAATTGCAGTCGTGATGGTTGCTCCGGTCAAAGGCCGTATTCACAGTTAACGCGTGAAGGGTCCTTCGGTAACAATAAAAATGTAGCTATTGTGAAACAGGTATTGCACAAGGTTCGTTCTGTCGACACGCCCACCGGCGAGGAGCGCTGGTCACTCAACATTCGCCAGGACGAACTTAGTCTATTGACTGGACAAGCCGCAACAGCCACTGTTGTTCGTAAAGCTCGCAGAGCCTGTATGCACCAACCAAACGACTGCAATAAGGTGAGCAGATTAGATCTGTTTTAAATTGCAACCTCGGCTACATAAATTATTTTGCCTTTCAAGAATCATGATACCGAAGTTTTCGTGTGTCATTAGATAACTTTATTCGATTAATTGTGGTAATTTTGTCTATGGAGATGGTTGAGGAATGCTAAAGGTAATCGATTATGCCGTCCACAAGCTAAAATCTTTTGAATAGAGTGGAATTTTTTGTCGCTCTCATTTTGATCATTATATATATTAAGTTTGCTAAAATTGGCTTGGTTAGGATTTGACACCAATTCCGCACCTTTTCGGATAAGCTATCATTTGTATGTAAAGTTGGACACAAAATATTACACATAATGAAACAGAAATACGCTTTTCCATCGTCAATAATCCTGATATCGATTCTTCTGAGGACGGCACGGTCTCTGTCTATGAGCACAACGTGCGTGCTATGGCGTAAATTATTTGATACTGTAAAACAATTTAAGCAAGATTGTTAATCAGCTAAATTGAAATATTTGTTGAAATATCACCTTACTATTCGTGGTGCTTCTGAAAAGTGTGCGTCGAAATACAATTTAGATTTTGTCGATCGTTTATATTTCCAACATGCTTTACAGGACTTGGTGTAAGTAGCAAGTAGGTTACAACTTTGCGTTTTCTTAAATACTAATTATCGCTAAAAAAGTGCTCGTGGTAATTAGCACTTAACGCTAAAATACGGCCTTGTGGTCATTTACGGCTATCATATAACTATGAACTTCATTATTATGAGGATGTGAAGAAACGGTATATTTGGCTTCTGTAATGATGGGAAATCTTAGTAGTAGTGGTATTGATATTAGTAGTAGTAGTAGCAGCATAAGTAACAGCAACAGTATTAGTTTTTGCTGTTGTGGTGGAAGTACTCGTTGAATTATAATAATAGAAGTAGTAGTGGTCGTTCTTGTGGTGCTGCTAGTATTCGTAATAGTAATAATAGCAGCATTTTTAGTAGTGTAGTAATAATAGTAGAAGTACTGGCAGTAGCTGTTGTTGTAATAGTAGCAATATTAGTAGTACTACTAGCAGTAGTACAAACAATATTATTAGCAATGCATATTGGCCTTTACAATTTCCCAGTAAGAACAAACTCGGTCGACAGGATGAATTGCCTTATTCACATTATACTATGCTTAATTTATACTGCCAAATATATGGAAATATATATCTGGATTGGTGTTTATATTAAGCTCGCATCCTTGATCTGAATAAATTTAAATATCAATCTCGTAATGAATGATTGTTTAATTGCATAATTATTCAATTTAATACTATTATAGTGACAGACTGCGAGTGGCTTGTTAGAAATTTAGACCTATAGAGATGCCACGTAGGATCCATCTGATAGAAATGCTAAGCAGAAAAGATAAAGCTGGTATATAACTGAAAATTGTGTGTAGAATACGAAAGTGTGTCACAAATGACAGTTTTTGAAGAGTTCAAATCATTGGATGAAACTGGCCTATTGAATGACTTGTCTTTACTACATTACACAAAACTTAGTTTATACTGACAGGTGTATATATAATCGGATTGGTGTTTATATCAAGTTTGCAATATTGATTTAAATAATGGATAAGTTGTCTTGGCTATCTTATAAAAGGCTTAGTTAAAACGCTAAATTAATATTTAATGGGAATAGTTTGTAAATAATGTTCGCAATCTATATTTAAATAATTGTTATCACCACCTTCGTAACCATCGATTCCATGGAAAACTGGCGATCTGTGCTATACACTGAATTAGAAAAGCTTCACAGACAGCTGCTGAACTTCACCTGCGGTATACATGTCCGGATAAAATAGCGGGTCGACTAAAGTAGGAGGTGTAAATTTTAATGCACCATAATACGTTGATCACTACAGCTATGATATTAGTACCGAAATTAGTCCAAACATGCACGAAACGACGAGCAAGTTTCAGTTTCCGAGGGCTACTTACAATTTGCGCCTCAATTATTCTCGAATTTGGTAGAATATATTGCGAGAGAAGGAACCTACTATTCGTACATGCATACTTACAGAACAGGATTGATTTGATGATTTTAGACGCTTACAGGCATTCGACCATCGTTGTATGAGAAGTATAGCACATGCTTGTTACGAAAAACGAATAACTAACGTTGACATCCGTAGACGTATTTTTGGATCTGCCAATAAGTGCTCGTTAGAAAAACAAATAAGGCTCCATCAACTTCGTTGGCTCGGTCACGTTTTGCGTGTATGGCCTCAATTCGATTGCTCAGTGGAGCTCTGTTCTCTCATCCAGCACCAAATTGGCGTAAGAAACAAGGTGAGCCGATTTGACATGGCAGAAACATTTGAAGTTACTTAGATATAACTTGGGTAGTATAGGACCCACCCGTCTGCCAGGAAGGGGTCCACGTGCAAAACTAAGTTCTTAGCTAGAAACTGAGCGATTTGCAACGCTGTCCATGTCGTAGTAGCAATATTCGTACACTCTATTGTTTAGCGACATAAAAAGTACAGACGTTTTACTGGACTTGCAGATTTTCAACTTGGTGTATCTAGAAATGAATTTTTGTTTCCATATAGGCCAGTATTACCTGCCAAAGATGATTGCACTATGCCATATATGCTTGGTGAATTCGGCAGATTCCGATCCACCTGGTGTAACTATTAATCTCAAGTAGCTTAATTTTATCTGATTAAACAGAGCCGTTCAAATTGGCCATAACGACATTTGCTATCATATCGTATAAAGTATACGATGCGATTTTAAGCTCATCTAGTGGACCAGGAGTGCATATTTTATGGTTGATAACTTGCGTAGTTAAGATGAGCTAGCCGACAAACACATTTAATCTCCATACAGCGTGCTTTAGTGCATTAGCATTGCATATATCTAGAACACCATTATACAATGTATGGAAATCACAAATCCGAGCCAATTGAAAAGGTCATAATTAAGCCTAGCTTGTCAAATCATTATGCGCGCCAATGCGTTTTCAACGATTGAAAATTCTAACAAATTGACGACAATTGGTGACTGATATCGGTAACGTTAATTAGAAGTGCGGTGGAGTGCATTCATGTAGTCCACACTTTTTCTTCTTGGTTGAGAGTGCGGTTATGTTGACGTGGTTCACTTCATTCGTTTAAAACGAATCCTCACGTGGATAATAGCATTGTTCTTGTTTGATATCGGACGGAAAACGCGTTACTTGGATGTTGTGCTGTTGTCCCTTTTTTATGAAAATGGAGCACAACTGTGATGTTCCATTAATTTTGAATGTAATCCTCCCACCAAGTATCGGCAATCAGCTCGTGAAAACCTTTATGAACCTCTAGTCCTTCTAGCAAGAAGAAATCCTATGTGGAGCCATCGATTATGGCGGCTTTTCTGTCATATGCGAGACTACATTTCTTTTACTCTTCATTCAAAGTATGCGCTTCGATACGGATTTCGTTACTAGACCTGGGGGCAATTTCACCTCTCATTATGCTATTTACTATTTGTAGCTAATTGAGTTGATTGTGCCATACGCGGTGCGTTCGATGGACTGCTAATACATCGGTTCGTGCATACAGTTCAAACTGTTCATTATTCTAAACTGCTTCTACCTTGTTAGCATTGTTAAGCCAGCGTTAGGTTACACATACTGTGCGTTTGACAATAAACTAAGTGGGTGGCCAGCATGTCTCTTAATTTTGTAGATCTTTTGTGCTGGTAGAGATAACAACCAGATGAAATGTAACAGTAACGTCGTCATGGTTTATTTTTTGCATAGTTCGAAGCATTCATCGCATGAAAACTATGGCTAATAACTAGATTCGAGAGCCATAAGCCGTTCTCACTGATATTATTAGATGAAAACCGTCTCGCGCAATATTAACCTAGTTTAAGTTGTAAATAAGAAATACACTAGGATGTGAAAGCAGCGGTCCAGGTCAGATAGCTTTTTTTAAAAATAATTCGTGCTTTAGCAGCATGGTTGTGTGTGCACTTATTAATTAATTACTGTCAGGAACAGATTGTATGCGCGGAACTTAGTGTAAGCCAACAACTCCACAGTAGAGTACCGTCTAGGTAGTTATCAGAAATGGTGCATCATATATGCCTTCGTTACTACCGCATATGAACGAGAGAAATTTTCGCGCTTGTTAAGTCCCATTGTGAAATCAAAGTGTGTTCAGAGTAATTCTGGCCTCCTGAAAGCAATAAAGAAGGAACCGTCTGAATCTAAATTATCCATCCACAAGGAATAGCCGAACTAGTGTTATTTCCATTGAAAATAAATGGCTAGATGGTGTATTTGATGATGTGTTGTTGTTGATAATGAGGATGATGATGGTAATTATTACTACAGGCGAAGACCTACCTAAGCGTATAAAAATAAGGTTACCTCAGCCTTCACATACAGCATACTGTAGGCCAAGTAGACTAAAAATTTGCGTTGATTTTTCAGATCTGTTGCGGTTTTCAATTTTACTCTCCATTACACGACCTCTCCCCCGATGTGTCACTTGGAATTCTGCAATAATTGCCTGTTTAAGCAAGATGCGAGGCCTAGAACAGATCGCTTTTGAAAATGATATATGATGTATGCTTAAAAATTTTATTATGACTTAAGGAATAATTTTCCGACATGATAGTTAATTTCTTTACTGGGGCATTGTTAAATAAAATTCATCTGTGGCAGCGCATTTGGTGGAGCCATATACGCGATTCTACCGAGAAACACCATTGACTATTTTTATGGGGTTTAAATTTCTATTGACATAAATAGAACATACTTTTAGGAAGACAATATCACGGGTTAAATACTGTTTGTTGCGGAGAACTAATATATATATATATATATATATATATATATATATATATATATATATATATATATATATATATGCAAGTATGTATTAGGTGTTGCGAAACTAGTAACAAATTAGTTGTTGAGACCAGAAGGATAAACTGAAGGCAGCATGAACGCAAAATATAATCTCAAACACACATTCGTTTCGTGCTTACTCCTTTAACCACTATATATTTGGTCAAGAATGTGGAATAATAGGACGGTACAATCTCCTAGACGAATGTGTAAACCTGCAATAGTGAAGCTAACATCATATAAAGTCTACGACAATGCGACTTCAACGCTAACTCACACTATATAATATATATACCGAGTCTGTAAAGGATACTAACACTATGGCTATTGTGTTAGTAACCGATACCAACACTATTGTACCGAAAAGGTACATGGTACTAACACTATGGTTTCCGAGTCGGAACATGGTACCAACATGATGGATATCAATTTATGCTAAATTTCACCGAAATTGAGAATTACATCAATTTCTGAACACCTGTTACTCCAGTAAAGCCATAAACTCTGGCCTTGATCGATATCAGATATCACATATCGCGGTAAGTATGACATCATTGAATTCAATATATTACAGTTAAATACTGTTTGTTGCGAAGAGCTAATATTTATATATATGCAAGTATGTATTAGGTGTTGCGAACCTAGTAACAAATTAGTTCAGTTGTGACCGGAAGGATAAACCATAGGCAGCATGAACGGAAAGTATAATCTCATGTGTACATTCGTTTCACCTATATTACTGCGTGAGACGCTCGCGTTGAAAATTTGCAGATCTTCAAAGCGATCTGGACATTTCGTCAAGTTTTCGTTTCGTTTGTGTCTATTCGGTTAATTTTCAATATATGGACACATCCACATTGCGGCGTTGAACTGTTGGTTACCAAATTTATGTATGCTAATTAAATAAGCAGTCGTTGATTGAACAGATCCTTTGAAAGATTGTGGAGTGCCAGGTTGCATTTGTTGAATTGCCGTGATTTGCATTCGTGGGTTGTTGCCTTGCACTGTCATTTTCGCATAGGTCCGACTGATCCCCATTTCCAAGTACACATCTGTTTCGTCTTCGATCAGGCTGAGTGCGTATTTGTCCCCTTGGAAATGGAGATCAATGGGATCGTTACGCAATTGATTGAACATGTCTGATCTTCCTTTTAGTATAATATAATTTGCAATTCTATCTTCGTTTGTTGTCCTGAAGGCAAATGTCGGCAATATTTGTATGTTGTCTACTCGTTTAGATACAAAGATTATTCTTTAACCATAAATCTTTCTAGAAGTATAGGTATAGAGGCAAATGAGTTACATCTATTAACATTTGATATGTTTTATATTACGCAGCGCTGTTATCATCTGCTTTTATGTCGCCATTGATTCGTAGGTTGTTAATAGATCCGTCATACTGATCAAAAAATGGTGCCTCCAAGTTGCTCATCTATGAATGCTGTGTTGAAGTTATGAGGACGGGTTGAGGAAGAACGTTCGGAAACGTCAGAATTAATTCGGCATAACTTTCGATGGATTGTACACCCGTTGAAAGCTCTGGAGTGACGGGACCAGTAACAACCCATCAATCACGGAAACTGACACGCTGCGCACCTGTAAAAGTAATGGAATCAACGATTAACCGACCTACAAAAATTATCAATATATCTATATTAAAAAATATAGTTAAGTATAGTTAAAGTATAGTTATAAACTGCTGCCTCTCTTTAAATCAAGTTTGCGAGCTTGAAGTTAACACCCATCCCATTATATTTAACCATGCGATTGGTGTTTACTTCAAGTTAGCAAACTTGATTTAAACAATTGTTACGAACTCCTGCGCAATAGATTTTTGTTTAACTGCAGCCTTTTTTGGAAATTTTAATAAAATGAATTGACAAGTCTGTCTTTGATCATTTTTAGGTATTAATTTTTGAATTTTTGCGCGTAAGTTCGTGCTTCTTTCTTTAATTTGGCCTTTGTCAACTGTTTTTGATGCCGAGTAAAAATATTTTGTTAGGGGAGCCTCAGATTCTCTGCTTGTTCAGTTGATCCTGTCCACGATAATTAAGGGGATTTAATTGATCTCCACAGCGTTTTATTTCTAAACTATAAACCAAATGTGATGTGCTTTATTTATAATAATTACTATATGCAAGTTTATTGTGGAGATATAAGTATTGGACATAGCTAACTGATGTGTTACATTAATTATTATAGCTAGAAAATCTTTCTAGCATCTATACTGCGCGTTACTTGTTGCAACTTACAAGGGAAAAGACAAAGGTGTTCGTAGGCGCCTCAAAATCTAATGCTTCGAACAAATTCTATTTGTTACATTTGAGTGTCAAGCTATTTAGAAAAAGTGAAATTAAATTTTGAATCTTCTACCATATGATATGCAGGCTCAGGTTCGAGCCTTTTCCGCGGCATATCCTGGACAGTACGTAATGAGTTCGCGATAAGGAGGAAAACGGTCTACTGGAATTATTGCCTTTTTAACACTATACAACGCCTTGTTTATACTGACAGATGTGTGTACATAATGGGTCAGGTGTTTATATCAAAATCGCAACCATTATTAAAGTAATATTGAACGTTTGTTACGATCTGTTTAGATAGTTTCACAGATGACATCTCTCAGTAACTCACAGTATTTCACAGTAATATCTCGCTTGAAAGAATACAGGAAAACGTGATTAAGTATTATTATAATCAAGGTTGCGGTCTTGATATAAACACCTGATCCATTAATTACTAACATATGTCAGTATAAACTAAGAATTGTATAGTGTAGAAAAGGCAATTCATCCAGTAGACTGGTTTCGTCCTTATTAGGAACTTATCATGTACTGGCCAGAATTTGCCGCGGACAGGACTTGAACCTGATTATAATAATTGTTATCACCACCCGCGCAACCAATGTTCGTTTAATTACGTGAATAAGTAATAAGTGTGGTATTTACATTGTATTGATTTTCATTTTGTTACGATTTGCCCCATTTAGTTCTTTGAATCGGCTGCCGAAATCAAACCAACAACTGAGGAGTCAACTTGTTATAATCGTCGTGATCAATATTCTAACAACGTCGTTCATACAGACCAGAAATTGGATGCCCAATCGACACTTAATGGGGCTACAAGTGCCGGAACTTCTCTGGGCCTTTTATCGTGTGCTAACACCAACCCTTTGTTGGACAAGATAACTGGACACTTCAAACCTGATTTAAAAGAGAAATTCATTGATCTTTATGTAGGTAAGTTGACCTATAATAAACTTGGCCGTTAATAAAGCAGACATTTATTACCGCACAGCGTAAAAATATTGTTAAACAACTAAATGAATGATTATGTCAACATATCAAAAATCAAAGATTATTAGTAGGTTGGCAACGCAAATAAAGCCTTACAAATATTACTAACAAGTAGTAAGACCGCTTTGATAAATCGCAAGTCAGTATAAAAATTTTTACGTCAACAATAAAGCTGGTTGCGCAAACGAAAATACAACAGGAGCGATAATGATTTACAAAATAATTATTCCATTAAATTAAATGGCTCACAGTTCGTCACCTTTCATATACATGCATACATATCTAAGGTGAGATATAAATTTATCGCACTGTGGGTTCCATAAAGGCATTTGTTGGTAAGACCGGGCAAACGAGAGCTCTCCTCGGTACATAGTTATCTCCAGATAAATTTATTTTTGCCAATTAATGTCTCTTGGTAAGTGTGAGTGTGATGAGACGTATTAAAGTGACCTATTTCGCGATAAATATTTTCCGTCTCATACCTCATAAGCTTCCAGCTATCTAACGGAATTACTTTGGTTGCAATATTTAGTTAACGCCGATAACAAATAATGAAACCATGCCACAAAACTTTAATTCAGTATCCATTCCTAACATAACACAAGCATGTGTCGGATCGCTCATAAACAAACTGTAAGGTTCATTCTGATGTTGTCTTGTCTTAAAGCTGACTTGGTCTAAATGGTGTTGGATAGAAGTCTGTGTTGCCTTATCAATATGTTAGCTATGAACTTGACTCAAATTTTATTTAATTTATTTTCCTCGATTATCCTACGGCGTATTAGCGCTTCGCGTGAATCACGTGCTAGTGAGGTTCAAGTCGGATTCATGTCAGAACGAGATTGTATAAATAATATTTTACCCGAAGGCAAGTTCTTGGACAGCGACATGTATATCACTGTCGTATATTAACCGTCTTTCTACACTTCAAGTGTGCATTTGACTCGGTGGATCGCAATTTTTTATTCGATATTCTGTCGAAAAGTGTTGTGACCACAAATTTTAAAATTATACGCGCTATCTATACAAACACTTCTGGTCGTGTTAAGGACTACATCGTATTGACGCACACGCGTACTACCAGCCGTGGTGATCATCAAGGCTGTCGACCTTCTCCCTTTTTTATTTTGTAATAAATGCTATTATAACTACCGCTCTACCACGCTTTCAGGATGCATGTATGGAGTTCTTCCGGGCGGTTGGTTAGTCGAACTTGACTACATAAAATATATTGTATTATTATTTTTATTTAAACGGGATTCTACTCAGGCCACCTTAAATTAGCAGCCAGATATTTTTACTGTATCACCCACCACTCACTCGAACTGCGCGACTACAGAGTGAGGATCTAGACATAGTTGTAAATAAGACTTTAAAGGACATTTGTACGCGCAGTTTTATTATACGCTAGTAAGACTTCATTGATTGAGAAGCATAAAACATGGAGGTTACTAACAACGAATGATAAACTTTGACATCCGTAGGTGTAGATTTGTATCGACCAACAAGCAATCCTCGTTAGAAAAACAAATGAGGCCTGATCAATTACGTTATGCGTATGTCCTCAATTCGGCTGCCCAGTAGAACACTGTATTCTATTGGCTTAATAAAAGGTGGCATATTTTGGCATGGCAGAACCAGTTAAAGTCGACTACAAAGAAATTCGGTAGTATAGGACTCCCTCGTCTGCCGGGATAGGCTCCACGTACGCATCATATTTCTTGGTTGGAAACCCTGTGCGATATGGCATCGAGTCGAGCTCAGTTGTGATCTTATTGTAGTAGAATCATCGTCGTAACTTTCCTTTCTTTGTTGGCCGTCGTCAAGTCCATCCCCTCCTCAACGTGGTACGACGGTGTCAACCATGTCTCGATGGCCGATCGTACATGGGCTAACGGGCTATGGCGGTGGTGTCACCAGAGCGTGATGGATTTCCGACCGGCAATCGGATATCCTATAAAATACCACATGAGCCCGACGACGGCACCATGACTCGGCGTGTGTTCCCCGCCACAAAAGGGTTCAACAGCCAGAGGATTACATGGACTCCTGGACAGTACCCCGTACTTCCGAATGGCGAATGAGCTCTCAACAGCCACCGGCAACCATGCAACTTACTGCTGCCTTGCAGACTGCGCTTTGATGTGCAAAGGCTAGAGGTGCGTCCTCGATCAAAAAGCCGAGTGGTGAGGGGACACCACTTGTACCAAATTCCCAAGAAACTCCATGAAATATCAATGGAGCCGGCTTATCCTCCAAAAGGAGTCAGCCGCAGTAAAGTAGTAAGTAAGTTTCTTTGTTGGACAAAGTTAGCTGCGTGGTTTAGTTGTGCTTATGACGTGATGCAGTGTAAACCGCAAGGAAGATGTATTGCTGATTTTGCCTTATCTTAATGCTAACTTGGCCCATATTGGTGTTTTGTGGAGGTTTAGTTTGCCCCACATCTGGGTGTTAACTAGATAAATATAGTCATAGTGACTACGTACTTTCTCATGAATCTCTAATAATTTGTGCTTAGATTATTATTTATATCATCATGTCCAGCCACACAAAAGTCAAGTGACTAATGTTTCACTGCCATATAACCATAAGGAGTGAAAAAAGTATATAAGTGAATTTAGACAAATTATTAGTGAGATTTACGAGAGAGAGAGAGAAGGAATACCTTGCTAATATGAGTAAATTTATCAGGATAACTCACAGAAATGAGGCAAACTAAACCTCTCCACAACATCATTATGGACAAGGTAGCATTCAGGCAAGGCGACATCAACAATACAGCTTCAAAGCAAAAAACCGCTATCATCGTTGCCTCTTCATTGTATCTGCATATGCTCCTACCGATATTTATAAGATTTTTCTAGTTTTTTGTTTCTCTTTTTATAGTTATATGACAATGAAGCCTTAGTTACTAGTGGCTTTAACATTTCTATTTTTTCTTTGTGCTTCGCAAAAACATATAAAAGCCTTTTTTGATAAATTGAAGAATTCCTATACTTGAAACGCCTTATTATTAAAAAATATCATTTACTATTATTCAATTTTAAATGTTTTCATAATAACCAAGTAATTTTATCTTTCACATGAGTTTTGTCTAGATTTTGTTGCTTTTCTTTCAAATTTAAATTATTCTATGTCAGTTGGTCAAAAAATGTTGTCATATCCACATAAGTGATTCTATTTGCGTTAAAAACATAATTGATGAAGATTTAAGGATTTTCTAATCGGTTGGTAAAAAGTGAGCACTCACTAGAAATTTATCTTTATAATTTGGCTCTCATATAAAGTTTAGAAACCAATGTAGTTTTAAATTCCTTTTCAGGAGAATTTAGGAAAAAGAGTTTTCTAGGCTACGTTTTAGTTTAGGGCTTAATTTGGCTTAGATCACGGGCAGTTGAACACCGTAACCTATAGAATAATAGGCAAATTTTTGAGCTAACCTGTTTGTTGAGGCATTGCTTTAACACTCTGCTTATCATCTTGTTGGGCAGACCATTGATGCATGTCTTGTAAATGGTCACTGCGCAAAATGCCAACTTTCGAAGTTACATACGTTTTAATGTCTGCTTTAAGGTAAATCATTAAAGAGTTCGTTCTTTTTATTAACATAAAAATTTTACAAATAAAAAAGTGAATACATATATAATTTTTTTTAATGAATGAATAAAGGTAAAAATGAATGCAGTTCTGAAACATGTGTTGACGAGAGTGACGGACGTGAAACTGAACAGGTAGGTGAAATCAAAGAGTTCGATGATGAGTCTGCTGAACCAGAATTTCAAGACGATTTGAATTTCGACATTGACGTGGATCAGGGTGTCGTTAAATTGAGTACGAATGGTCTGGGCGATTGGAGAAAGGGCGACGACAATTCAGTACTCTTCACAAAAAGTCGATTCGCCGATATAAGCAAGCGTGATCGAGCTGTCAATTGGAAGGTTAAGTTATCTGCGTCTATTACAAAAGCATGGCTATTCAATACTCGCTTGGGTTCACTGGAAAGAATCTCTATCTTTCAACGTTAGTTAAACTATTTAATGAGTATATATATATATATATATATATATATATATATATATATATTTATGAGATTGAATTAAAATATGCAGGATTTTATTTACTATATATATATATATGTATATATATATATATATATATATATATATATATATATAAAATAAATTTGTTAGCTTGAGATAAACACCAATTCCATTATATATATATATATATATATATATATATATATATATATATATAAATATTAGTAAAAGGAGACATTTGTTTTCGAGCCCGAGACTTATGATTTAATTATAGGGATGTCTGTTATATAAAGTATGATTTGGGTGGCTATTTCAAATTTTAATTTGAAAAAGGTGCCACACCGAAGGAAAAGCTAACCGAATATATAAGTTAGTATATAACTGCAAATTTTGTTTAATGTGCGGTAGGATGGTGCAGTGGATAGAATCCAAGACTCCAAAAAAATGTGACCCGTCAGCGGTAAATTCCGGACAGTACTGGATTTGTTTCCAATTATTATACCAGGCTCAGTTAATACTGATAAATACGTTTACTTTGTTAAGTTGTTATCTCAAGCTTACATTATTTATTTTAAAAATGTTATCACCGCCAGCGCAGACAAATTTTATCAAATTAAACTGAACTTTGTTTAAGAAGGAAAAAAGTAATTCGCCAAGTTGTCCTTATTTGCTAAACATTAAGTACATCAAAGAGTTGCTGTAATCTGTTACTGGACAAGGCTGTATTTTGTAACAAAGTGTATGCTTAAACCATCACTGATTGCGCGGGTCTAATAAAAAATATTTTGACCAAGTTTCCGAGCTTGTATTGTATTTAATCGGCCAAACAACTTAGCAACAAGTACGTGGTATTGACGTAATTTTGCTGTTTTTCGACTGGTTAAATACAATGGGATTGGAGCTTACTTGAAGCTCGCAATCTTGATTTTTAAAATTTTGTTTTATGGCCGGTTTTTTTAAATTACTTATTAAACATTATAATCTTTTCATGTACATTCTGGGTTTCCATTTGAGTAAGTGAATATGAAATAACCTGGTTAAAAATGCAGGGTTTTAGACGTTCTATATTGGTTCCATCTGAGGGAAAGTTTTGACAAAGTACGTTAGTTTGTTGAGTCCCCCAAACTCTGAAGTAGACGTGCCCAGTTTCAAACCCTGTCCACGGAAAAATCCATTAGTATTTACTAGTCAGTGCTATTTTAACTTTTATTGATTAAAATTTTTCATTTAAATCAATACAGAAACACAAAAACTGGATCTGGCTTTGCAGGTTATGACTCGCTTTTTGAGGAAATTCGTAATCCATATTGATGATAAAAGGAATGAAAATATGCATAAATAAATGCGTACATACAAAAACGCTTTTATGCGTGCATACAAAACATATTATCTGAAATGGGGTCTGCGGAACGTTATGTTTCAAAGGAGCCTTGCCAATAATGAAAAACTAACTAGGACCCTAAAATGGCCCAGTTTATCGTTATTCTTTCATATATTTTAATCCATTCAAGTGCTGAGTATCCATTTTTAAGTAATATTTGATTGCGCGGATGGTGAAAACAACTAGTTTATTTAAGATTCCGAACGTGATATGAACACCAATCCAATTATATGTACATTTTCTACCATATAAAATACTTAGTTTATACTGGCAAATGTATATATAATGGGATTGGTATGAATATCCGTTATATTGGGACATTATATGCTAATCACCTGTTTTTTCATTTTCATTTATAATCTACATATATATTTCATTAAGAACTTCCTGGTTTCCTGGTCTCGTTATTGCTCTCTGTGTTTTAAGGTAAAAAAGAGGCACATAACGCTGCAAATTAGGAATTTATTACAAAGAGTTTTTATCTGCATACATACATAAAAAACAAATTCATACATACCTACATATATATATATATATATATATATATATATATATATATATATATAAACGTACATTTTCTTACAATCGTAAAAGAGATTTAGGTCTCAAGCACGGTTTGTTACAATGTAGCTTATTCCACTATGGCGGATTAAACCAATCATCTCCACTGTATTTAAATACTGTTAGTTGCGAAGAACTAATATATACGCAAGTATGTATTAGGTTTTGCGAACCTAGTAACAAATTAGTTCAATTGCTACCAGAAGGATAAACCAAAGGCAGCATGAACGGAAAGTATAATCTCATGTACATTCGTTTCGTGCTTACTGGCGACTCATCAGTAGGAGCCGGTATTACGCCCTTTAACCACTATATATTTGGTAGAAGAATGTGGAATAATAGGACGGTACAATCTCCTAGACGAATGTGTAAACCTGTAATAGTGAAGCTAACATAATCTGGAAGTCAACGACAATACGACTTCAATGCTAACTCACACTATATAATATATGTACCGAGTCTGTAAAAGATACTAACACTATGGCTATTGTGTTAGTAACTGATACCTTTTTTGAAATCGATGAGTACCGGATACTAACACTATGGTTTCGGAGTCGGTACATGATACCAACCTGATGGATATAAATTTATGCTAAAGTTCACCCAAATTGAGAAATACAAAAAATTCCGAACACCCGTTACTCAAGTTAAACCATACACTCTGGCCTTCATCGATATCAGTTATCACATTTCGCGGTAAGCATGACATCATTCAATTCAATGTATTACAGTTAAATACTGTTTGTTGCGAAGAACTAATATATATGCAAGTATGTATTAGGTTTTGCGAACCTAGTAACAAATTAGTTCAGTTGTGACCAGAAGGATAAACCAAAGGCAGCATGAACGGAAAGTATAATCTCATGCACATTCGTTTCGTGCTTACTGGCGACTCATCAGTAGGAGCCGGTATTACGCCCTTAACCACTATATATTTGGTCAAAGATTGTGGAATAATAGGACGGTACAATCTCCTAGACGAATGTGTAAACCTGCAATAGTGAAGCTAACATCATCTAAAGTCAACGACAATGCGACTTCAACGCTAACTCACACTATATAATATATATACCGAGTCTGTAAAGGATACTAACACTATGGCTATTGTGTTAGTAACTGATACTAGCATTATTGTACCGAAAAGGTACATGGTACTAACACTATGGTTTCCGAGTCGGAACATGATACCAACATGATGGATATCAATTTATGCTAAAGTTCACCGAAATTGAGAATTACAACAATTTCTGAACACCTGTTACTCCAGTAAACCATACACTCTGGCCTTGATCGATATCAGTTATCACATTTCGCGGTAAGCATGACATCATTCAATTCAATATATTACAGTTAAATACTGTTTGTTGCGAAGAACTAATATATATGCAAGTATGTATTAGGTTTTGCGAACCTAGTAACAAATTAGTTCAGTTGTGACCAGAAGGATAAACCAAAGGCAGCATGAACGGAAAGTATGATCTCATGCACATTCGTTTCGTGCTTACTGGCGACTCATCAGTAGGAGCCGGTATTACGCCCTTTAACCACTATATATTCGGTAGAAGATTGTGGAATAATAGGACGGTACAATCTCCTAGACGAATGTGTAAACCTGTAATAGTGAAGCTAACATCATCTAAAGTCAACGACAATGCGACTTCAACGCTAACTCACACTATATAATATATATACCGAGTCTGTAAAGGATACTAACACTATGGCTGTTGTGTTAGTAACCGATACCAACATTATTGTACCGAAAAGGTACATGGTACTAACACTATGGTTTCCGAGTCGGTACATGATACCAACCTGATGGATATCAATTTATGCTATATTTCACCGAAATTGAGAATTACAACAATTTCTGAACACCTGTTACTCCAGTAAATCCATACACCCTGGCCTTGATCGATATCAGTTATCACATTTCGCGGTAAGCATGACATCATTCAATTCAATATATTGCAGTTAAATTCTGTTAATAGTACTCGTAGGTCGGTAAAATCTTGAATGTTGTACATTTTCAGGTGCTCTGATTATTGGAATTGTTAGATGAATTCTCACCTGTCCCTTCTTTTTAGGCCTCTCATCAGCTGCTTGTCTGAAAATCTTGTTCCAACGTCATTTTCAGACAAGCAGCTGATCGAAGGCTTAAAAAAGAAGGGACAAGTGAGAACCGATCAATCAATGCCAATAACCGGAGCACCTGAAAATGTACAACAGTAGATTTTACCGATATCCACTGTTTTACATTTAAACAATAAATGATATGCTATGTTGTTCGACGACTGGTTTAATACTATGCGATTTGTTTCCGCTACATGCTCGCAATCTCTATTTAACGTATCTCCACTGTATCCTATTTGATGCCCTATCCTTACAGGTGTTTGCTTAATAAAGTGTATCTTGGTTAGTCTTCATCTTCTTTAGTTCCAGTTATTCAACGAGGTTGTATGAGTAGCCCGATGGGATAGATGAGTAAGTGTCCTTGAAGATGAAATTCAAATGCAAAGTGATGATCCACTTGCCAAATGCCTGAATATTGCTTGCTTATTTAACATTACTCTTAGGATATGGTAGTGCCTATGGTGAACTTAATTTGATTGACCAGTCCAATGTAAAACTATACTAATAACGCTAAAAATAATTTTTTGATGGATGCGTAGATGCACATCAGAATGGCTTTTCTCAGACATACACAACAGAGCTGTTTATAAACAGATACTCTTCATATTTCAGTTGGTCATTTTTAAAGTCATTTTGTTTTTGCCACCTGTTATCGATTATTTTTGAAGAATAATTCGTGCCCAATGCGAGTATTGAATTTACTAGCAACTAGCAAATACACGGTATTATACCAACAAAATATACAGGTGATTAACTATCACAAAAGGATACAGGTCAGAGTTATGTCTGGGCTGCAAAGACACTTGTTCAATCATTTTCAATGAGATTGTTCATCTGACTTCGCCTCATTGGTCTGCCTAGTAGGAGATACACTGATGGCAATGAAGCACCACGAATATTTCCCTATGAATTAAAATTAAACAAAAAAATTGCACCAAAAGGGTGGTCCAGACTCAAGTGAGAGCGGTAATTCACTGTGATTGTTGGAAGATGTAGTCTCCAGGGATTGCAGTATTGTTTATTCTACAGCGATAGCAGTAAGGTTCATTCACCAGTGATAGCTGTATAGTTTAGTTTCCTGTGATAGTTTTAACAAATATGCGCCAGTTCAACTATTAGGCCAATGATAAGATTATATTATTATTATTATTATAATAGACAGCATCCCTGGCGTTCACCAACATTCGATCATCCGAGTGTTTTCCGCTGATTTTAATTCGAAGGTGTAGATTATATGGAAGACGATGATGTTGAGGGATATATGCTCTAGAGAGTTATGTTTATAATGCTATACATTGAAACACGTCAGGCATCCTCGCATACGAGTGCGCCCCCATACTACCCAATTTTGATGTGGTCGACTTTAACTGGCGCTGGGTGAGAGTCTAATGATCTACTGGGGGAGTCGAATTAAAGGCGTACAAAAAAACGTGACCTAGCCAACTCTGTTGATGAAGATATAAATAATAATACTTTACGTACAGATGCATTATACACACAGAACCTTTAAGTAATAGTGAAATATAAAGTTTACTCCATAAAGGGCGAATTTAGGTACAAAAAATTACTCGCATACTTACCTCATCAGTCATATTTTCTGGGTTATTGATAGTGCTGCCGAAGTGTGCAAACCTGTCAACTACATCCGGATATTCATTTTTCAGCCATCGGTTTTCACACGTATTACGATTGCCTTTTTGAGGATAGAAATGATGGTCGACTCACTCCAAGAAAGGGACACGGTCTTTTCATTCCACGTAATACGAATAAGGTTGGTAAACTCCCCATAAATTCTGTTTCCATCATCCTTAAATAATCTCGGAGGCAAACATCGGGACCCAGATCTAGGCGACGAGATTTGCTTGCATTGAATAATTTTAATTTTCATGGATGTTCGAGATAAACTTTCTACACTGTTAATTTGGTCATAATTTCGGCGATCGGAACTGACGCAGGCGCCAAATAAACTGGTATTTGAAGTGATTTTCCTCCTAGGAAGACAAAACATTTGATGAGTTATTCGATGGTTGTTACTATCATTTCTTGTTCGGGTATCTGTGGATTTTTTGGAATTTTTGTGCGAATAATTTGGAACGAAATCGGCTTCTACCATTGGATTTTATGGTCCAGAAGGATTCAAGGTCGTCTTTTAGACTGTGCTTAATTTTGCGTCTTATATCTCTACGAGTATTATTATAATTCGAATTTGCAGTAGTTTGACGCTTTGTTTCGAGTATCTCCACAGAATTTACAGAGATCCAATGACTATTTATTCGGGAGCCTAGGGTATCACACACATTAGTACCTGCATCGTGCACATTGGATTGTATTTTCGTCCATAATAGATGCTACTTTACACCATAAAGTCCAGTTAAATTTGACTTTAAAATATCTTCAAAGCCACAACGAGTAAGTGCATGGTCCGAATCACCAAACGGAGCTTCAAAGTGAACAGGAATTATGGATGCATCTACGTCATCTATAATTAAATGTTACATGATTTATTAGTGTTTATATTTGTCCAAGAGATGGAGGACGCCTGAATTTTATTCTATTTAAGAATAATCTAGGCTCTGCGCAGCTATCCAACAGTCGTTCACCTTTACCGTTGCGCATTGCGCTTAAAGCGTATCTGTCACCTATAATAAACTGCATTGTTTAAGCTGTCTTCTGTACTGCAATTTGAGAGAGCATATGCAGATACTATGAAGAGGCGACATTGATTAAAATTTCTGGCACTGATATATAAGCGGGTCCAACAAATTCGGCTGTTTTCAGGTCCCCTTTAGTTAAACAAGCTTCAGCTCACGAGCTAAGTGAAATACCGATACCACATTGCCCCACATGAATATACTCCGTGGAACCAGAAATTGGAAGCCAATAAAGCGTAGGTAAAGATGGTAAACACAGTTTTTGAATGCTCGTAGGATCTTGTATTCTGGTTTCAAATACGTGATATATATATATATATATTTCTAATTTATTGAACGTTCGTCAGAGAGCATCCTATTTTACCTTTTGTCTTTACGTCCACTCACTAACTGAGCTATCATTAAAGCATAACTTTGTTTTAATAAATGGTAGATTACATGAAATATTTTCGAAATTTGGTAATCGGACTATGGGCTAAGTAATATTAATAGCATGCATTCGAGTATTATTGCTAGATTTAGATGTGAAAAATAGGGAAAATGGCATAATCAAAGATGAAGTTGCATGCAATAGCTTGATTTCGTTTATCAATCTGAACGACTCAGTAGGTAAGGCGACCATTTTTATACTACTTGACGATCGATGCAGTGTTGATCTATTCAAATTCGTATTATTCATGACTATGTGGGCTGTAAAATAACACGATGACGCTTGTTTCTATCGAGGTATTTTGTATTCTGAGATTTCCTGCTCAATTGGTCTACCAACTAAATCTAATGATCATAGGGCTTTCAACTTTTAACTTGATTTGGTTGCGGGACAATTTATAGAACTCGTAGGTCGGTAAAATCTTTATTCCTTTATATTTCCAGGTGCACAGCTTGTTATTTTATTTGATTGATGGGTTCACACTGATCCCTTGAACTGATTGTCCGGAAATGTTTATGAATGAAGATTTGCCGAATTTTGAAACTTCATTTCCAGTCCCATCTTCGGGATTGACACCATATTCATAGAAAAACCCACTAAGATGGGACTGGAAATAAAGTCCCGAAAGTTCGGGGAAGATTCGGCAAATCTTCATTCACAAACATTTCCGGACAACAGTGTAATGACGGCTTTAGAGTCACGGGATCAGTGAACACCTATCAATCAATTAAACAAACAAGCTGTGCACCTGGAAAAGTAAAGGAATCAAGATTTTACCCACCTACAAGTGCTAACAATTGTGTCGCAACTGTCAATTATGGTATCTGCTCGATAGCTGATGGTCACCAACTGCCCAGGTGCTAGTAGCCAATGTTTCCCGCTGAAACCTGCTCTTCGCGTCTTGCAAGCTTGTTTGTAGTTAAACAAAACTCGAGGTTTCACATAAAACAGGATGATTGCTGTATCCCATTAGACTGGGAAAGTTGTGTTCCACAATTAGAGGGTTGACTAGCTAGTGCCTGTCTAGCTATGGCTGGAACTTTGAGAATATCGTTTTCACATTCCGCTCGTTAGGCAATTGAGGCTGTAAGCGCAGATAAAGTGGTCAAACGTGTTTACCTAGAATATCGACTACTCTAATACATCGCAATGTACTCTTTTAAAGCTACACTAACACGATGAAATTCTGCACGACATTTGGAGCAAATAGGTAACAGTTGGAAGTAACTTAGCCATTAAGTCAGCTAGCGTCATTTGCTGCTTCAGGCTTAATTAGAGATTTGTCACCTTGAACATTTAAAAGGCTACTATTTCTCTTCCCCCCCCCATTGATATTGTGGAGCAGTTATGCATGCTCGTATATCTGCATTGCACACGTGGCTAGGATGATAACATTTAACAACTCTACCTAAAAGATGTGTATTTAACCTTGGGGCTTTCATAGAATAGGTGATTATGGTAATTTGTTGCGTTTTATTTAGGTTATTTATAAAGGGTAAAAGTTCTTCTTTCACTACACTATAGGTTTTGATTTATTGTGTCGCTTATAAAGCACAGGGATTTTTTCTACTGATTATCATTTTCAAATTAAGTTTTAGTTTTTATGTGAATTAAATTATGAATGTGATTGAAATAGTTCCATCACCACCCAAATCCATTTGTGCATATCGAAAATCCTTTATTTATATGCATTAACTGAAAGTATGGCTTGTCATAATTAATGTCTAAAATTTGTAGATGATCCGAAAGTGCGTCAACTGTTGGGCATGAGTCCGTTGTCATCACATAGGCTTTGGTCAAAAACCGGTGAAAATTCGAGACCTTCGAGAAGTTCATCGTCTGCTAGACAAAATGCGTACACGTTTTCCGATTCCGACGAATTTCATGCTGATGGTGTTGGTGATGGTGGTGGTAGTAGTAGTGTAAATTCGCTTATAACTTTGTCACAAAAGGATTGTCCACAAGACCATGTGGTTCTACTCAGCAAGTACAAGGGTCAACTCTATGTTCAGGTGTGTATATTAATTTAAAATATTTTATCGCTTGAAACAATTTATTCGGTAGGAATTTTTTTTAGTAGACGAATTTTCATCAGGTGTAATCGTCTGAATTTCTGTCTGCGAGGTTTTATGCATTAAAGCAAACAGTATTTAACTGTTATATATTGAATTTAATAATGTTATTCTTACCGCGAAATGTGATAACTGATAACGATCAAGGCCAGAGTGTACGGATTTACTGGAGTAACAAGTGTTCAGAAATTGTTGTAATTCTCCATTTCGGTGTACTATACCATAAATTTATATCCATCAGGTTGGTGTCATGTACCGACTCGGAAACCATAGTGTTAGTACCATGTACCTTTTCGGTACAATAATGTTGGTATCGGTTACTAACACAATAGCCATAGTGTTAGTATCCTTTAAAGGCTCGGTATATATATATATATATATATATATATATATATATATATATATATATTATAGAGTGAGTGAGCATTGAAGTCGCATTGTCGAGGCTATACGATGATAGCTACTCTACTGCAGGATTACACATTCGTCTAGGAGATTGTATTGTTTTTTATCCCACATACCTCACCCAAATATATAGTGGTTAAAGAGCGTAATACCGGTTCCTACTGATGAGGCGCCAGTAAGCACGAAACGAATGTGCATGAGATTATACTTTGAGTTCATGCTGTCTTTTGTTTATCCTTCTGGTCACAACTGAACTCATTTGTTACTTGGTTCGCAACACCTAATACATACTTGGATGTATGCAGTTGTTAGTGTCCTGAACTAAATGGTCTTTTCTAAATTTTGACGTCTACAATTTTAACCTGAAGATCAAGCGAACATTATTTCAAATTTTAAGTTGTGGCGTACACGGCAAAAAGATAATTCAAATGGAGTTCGACTTTAAAATTGGTGTCACATGTTAACATGCGTTTTTTGCTTACTGACGATTAGTCAGTATGCGTCAGCACGATGCCTATACCTAATGTGGGGCTATTGAACGGTTCAATCTCCTGTTCGTATTTCCGCGTCACCTTCACATAACGTATTTATGAACTTTTCTTCATTCATATATATGTTTGTGTCTGTGTGTGTGTGGTTCTTATTTATTGAAATTTCCGGCCTGACGACTGAGTGGATTTAGGTAGACCGGTTACGGTAGCATGACCTTTGTTGGGTCTGATTGGTTACAACCATCATTCTGTTTCATTTGAAGCCTGGTGCTCGGTTCAACTATACAGTAAATGGGTAGTGATGGGATGAGAACCTGATTGCCAGATGCTAAGGCAGGATTCGGCTGATTTAGGAAAGTTTTTTACTGCTTACATGGCAGATAGTGCTCATCAGCCTTGGTTGCCAGGCTATCCAAGGAAGGAAACCTATGAATACAAGCAATTACAACTAGGAATGTGCGACCTAGTGTTCTTTCACAGCAACAAAGACATGAACAATATGAACTTTAACGAAGCCATACTAAGTTAGCCGTCAAACAGGATAAAAGTTTCGCTTTATATGCTGGATCGTGTGGAATGGATAAGTGAAATCAGGCTACTGCGTTTGTATTCATTTCTAGTTCTGCCTCTGTATCTAAGAATAATCTCTTTTAGATGCTATAAATATGTCATAAGACAGGTTTGCGAAGATCCCATTAATCCCCATTTAGAAGTAGGTATCGCGTTAGTCTTCGTGGTGGATGGATGCTGATTCGATCCTTTCCTCCGATGGCTTCAACATCATTCATACTTATCACTGGAAATGAGATACGATCTAATTTTCGGAACGGTATTTTGCAGTTTTATCATCAGGCGTGTATTCATAAACAAAATGTCAACTCACACAATATAACAGATTTAAGCAAATGTGGTAACCTCGTTAATTTTGACTCACGAATGATTTGAAATAAAGAAATGGTCTCAGTAACCAAAATATATATATACAGATTCATGGAGCACATGAAAACATCAACTCAACAATCATATATATATATATATATATATATATATATATATATATATATATATACTGCAAATGATACAGACCTAATCTTACCTCCAGTACAAATGCAGCAATCTTAAACTCCCAGTATACGTTATCTCATCATGTGTGTAGAATGTGAATGGGACAGGGAGAGATAGTGTCGATCATGTGTGGTATAATTGTACTGTTGCTATGTCACGGTATTTAAATTAGAATTTCAAAATGAAAATAATCCAACAAACTTGTTTGTTTGATGTAAACACCAATCCAATTGTATTTAATCAGACGTCGAACAACATAACAAAACTACCGCCAGCCGCAACGCATTGGCGCGTTTCGACCTTCCATGATCATCATCACAGTACGACGGAAAACTGACTATCGAGGATAAAAACCCCATTGAATATATTGCCTATATATGTATATGTGGCGAAAGCTGCAAACAGTTTATGTTCGTGACTGCATAGAAATTGTTCAGCCGACATTTCCAGTCAAGTTCAATGTATGCGAGGCTGCTAGAGATGAGAGCTGCATGTCTAATTTTGATTTCCATATATATTCAATGCGGTTTTATCCTCGATGGTCGGTTTGCTGTCGTACTCTGATGATGATCATGTAAGGTCGAAACGCGTCAGTTCGTTGAGGCTGACGATAGTTTTGTATGTTGTTCGACGACTGGTTAAATACCATGAGATTGGTGCTTACTTCAAGCTCGCAAACTTGATTTAAAGAATTGTTGCCACCACCTGCGTAATCATTTATTGTTAAACTTGTTTATTGACAAAAATGATGAGCTGCAATAAATAAACTGTATTTCTTATATTACAAGGTTTCTAGCCTTGCATATATATATATATATATATATATATATATATATATATATGTATATAATATATCCGTCGTAAATTCCATCCCTCCTCAACGTGGTACTGACGGTTTCAACCATGTCTCCATGATGGAGCTGGCTTATCCTCCAAAAGGAGTCAGCCGCAGTAAAGTAAAGTATATATATATATATATATATATATATATATATATATATATATATATATGCATGTATGTGTGCGTGTGTGGATAATATGTTCTGTGTTCATTAGTATACTGCACAGTAAAGAATACAAATCGATTCCAGGAGACTGTGTTCCTAACTAAGTAGTTGTGGTATGCTAACGTAATTTAATCATTTGCTGTTTTAAAAATCAGCTCATCTTATGACTGTGCTGCCGTGTTTGGTGCTAAAAATTGTCAACTATTGTCGTGCCCATAGCCAGGCTATTCGTGCAATACGTGCCGCTTATTGATATGTCGGGAGGAAGATTGCAGCTCTAGTTGATGTGGGTGTGACTTTACTTGACACATGTCATAATTTATTAATTGTTTGGTTTGCTAGGTGGAAGAACAACGTGGCTTCCCACTCCCATCGTTTGTGCAACTTGTCTATTCGCGAACGGCTGGCAACACGGATCATCAATCTACGTTAACTACAACAGATCTGGGATATCACAAAATTGTTGTACCTGCAGCCGAAGCCGTAAGTTTGTTTTATTGCATTTTATATTCATTCACTTGTATCTTATCCATTTGTAATAAATGTGCATTTAAGCTATTTTAGTTATTCCATTAAGTATGGTCTTATACATCTGTCTTATAAATTCTTATCAGGTATATATATATATAACAGACCTCCAGCATAAATGTTGTTGGCAATCTAGCAAGTCCTTGTCTATGCTGAAAGTTACCTGCTATTGTTACTTTTGCCTATATAATTGTTTTCTATTGATGAATAAAATTACTTCAATGATCATGACAGATAAAAAATGAGACGGCAAATTGTTGTAATTAGACTGTATGTGAATATTTAAATACTGTAGGTAAAGTTTAATTATGCTTGCGATATAACGCACGCTAAATAGAGCACTACAAATGTTTTTATGTTTTATCCATTGACAGTTATTTGTGCCATGTTTTTACACTGTATACCAAGTCATCAATAAAAACGAACATTGGTTGTGCGGGCGATGATATCAATTTCTATAATCAAAATTGAGATCTTGATATAAACACCTGACCTATTATGTGCATACATTTGTCAGTATAAACTAAGAATTGTATACTGTAGAAAAGAAATTTCTGATAAATGTACAAAATTAACGGGTTGTGGTGTTTTTATCAATTCATCAATTGTGTGTATTTGTGATTGGCCGTAAAGAGACGGTGACTATAGACAAAAGTCAAAGCTCGGCAGTAATAAACAATTTCTCTGTTCTGACTGCGATTGGAAAATAGAACAGAACGAGTTATTGCAGTTCATTAAAATCCTGATGTTGGAATTCAAATCAATATTATTTCCCAAAATCGCATGGTGTGTGATATAGTTATTCATCGAAAGTGGATAGTTAGATCCTAAAGGTTGGGCTAATTGAAAAAATAAGTTAGTGCGTAACTGAAAATTATGTATTGCGTGCGGTAGGCTGACTAAGTATATAGTTTCACAGACTCTGAAGCAGTTGTTCTCAGGTTCAGGCCATGCATGCCGCGAAATTCTGAGCTGTCCTTAGGGAGCTTCCAATGAGGCCGAAAGCGGTCTACTGGATGAATTGCCTTGCTACCTGATGCAATGTCGAGTTTATATTGATATATATATATATATATATATATATATATATATATATATATATATATATAACAGTTAGATACTGTTTGTGGCGGAGAACTAATATATTCAAATATGTAGTAGGTGTGGAGCACCTAGTAACAAATTAGTTCAATTATGACCAGAATGGTAAACCGAAGATAGCATGAACGGAAAGTATAATCTCATGCACATTCGTGTCGTGCTTATTGGCGACTCATCAGTAGGAGTCGTTATTACGCCCTTTGCCACATGTCCAACACAGGTATACAGTTTTGTTAATTCATCACATAGAAATATGTTTTTACGCTCGTCGTCTTCCCCCTTTTTTATTCAAGCTTCCAGAATATCTCACTTCTGGTGACTGGGTTCAGCTGGAAGTTGCATCTCAGATGTTGGGTGTCAATAAATTTTATAGAACTGCTCCATTTGACCAAGCACACACAGGTTTCAACGTCTATAAACACTCGTCTATAGCTGGTGGGTTACGCCCCTACTATCCTGGCGATTTGACACCCGTGTACGATGCACAGTTGGGTGTTGTTGTGTGGCACGATAAACAATCACCTGTTGTGAAGGCTGCGGCTGAATTTGACAACAGACTAAACTATGATCATGAGTCTGATCATCGCAGTCTGCCGCTAATCGAGTACATTTCGGACAACTTAGCACAACATGAAAATCAGCATGAAATAAGGTAACAGTTCTACTTTTAAAATAACTTTAGAATTTTTGCGAGGTTTCGCCAAACACCAATCCATTTTTATCTGATCAGGTGCACACCTTTTTTATATATTTGAATGAACATTGGTTGCTTGCGCATTGATACCAATTAATTAAATCAAAGTAGCTATCTAACTCATTAAGTACATAAATTTTTCAGTATGGACTAAACGTTGTATAGTGGTGACAAAGCAATTCACCCTTTAGTACACTATACATAATTTTCAGGGTTTCTCTGTGTTTAGAGCAACAGATTCCGAAGCAGACGTGCTGAAGTTCGAGCTCTATCCGCGGCAACTTCTGGACAGTACGTGGTGAGCTGCAAATAAGGTCAAAACCGTTCTAATGGACGAATTTCCTTTTCTACATTGCACAATTCTTAGTTTACAATGACAAATGTATGTGTACATGTATTTCACTTTTATTAGGACAAATGACGCATCTGTTTTAAAATGATAGAATGTTTCTGAATTTGATGATGATAATGATGCTGACACTGATGTTGATGTGGTTGTCTTCGATGGTTACTTTTTTTAAACTAATGGAAAATGGATGTTCGTTAAAAATGTTATTCTCTCCTTGTGTATTTAACGGTAATCTCACCCGTTTTCAATCATTTTTTTAGGGGATATGTTTTTGCTAAGTTCAATTTAAAAAAATAGTTATTTAATCTGCCAAGAGCATCTTGTTAGGAGGAGCCAGTGACAAAAATAACATTAGCAGCCTAAACTTTCTTTGCGCATCTGGCTAGCCAAACTCGTATTCGTCAATTGCCTATTTACGACTAAACAGATAATCGCGAATTAAATCTTAATTCGCGCTTTGAAACAAGCTATGAGGGCTAACCCAAAGAAAGCATGAACGGAAAGTCTAATCTCGTGCACATTTGTTTCGTGCTTACTGGCCTCTCGTAATTAGGAGCCGGTATTACGCCCTTTACCCACTATATATTTGGGTGAGGAATGTGCGATAATAGACGAATGTGTAAACCTGCAGTAGTGCAGCTAACATAATATAAAGTCTCTACAACGCGACTTCAAAGCTAACTCTCTCTATATAATATATATATATATACCGAGTCTGTAACCGATACCAACATTATAGTTACGAAAAGGTACATGTTAATAATACTATGGTTTCCGAGTCGGTACATGGTACCAACATGATGGATATCAATTTATGCTATAGTTCACCGAAAATGAGAATTAAAACTATTTCTGAACACCTGTTACTCCAATAAATCCGTTATCAGTTATCATATTTCGCGGTAAGCATAACATCATTAAATTCAATATATAACAGTTAAATACTGTTTGCCTTAAGGCATAAAACCTCGCAGACAGAAATCTAGACGATTGGCACCTGATGAAAACTCGTCTACTAAAAAAAATTCCTACCGGAATAAATTCGTCGGGCGATAAAATATTTTAAATTAATATACGCACCTGAACATAGAGTTGACCCTTGTACTTGCTGAGAACCACATGGTCTGTGGAAAATCTTTGTGACAAAGTTATAAGCGAATTCACCACTACTACCACCATCATCACCAACACCATCAGCATGAAATTTGTCGGAATCAGAAAACATGTACGCATTTTGTCTAGCAGACATACATACATCCTTGATCGATATCAGTTATCTTATTTGGCTGATATCAATCAGCTATATATATATATATATATATATATATATATATATATATATATATATATATATATTTACTAGTATCCAGGCTAGACCAAACAGGCCCTCGACTAGAATCAAGACACATTCAATAGGATTGGCAACATACTGAAGAGTAAATAACAGAGACGCATACGGTGAAAGAATTTTCCAAACAATATGAGCGTTCAACACTGCAATCCACACTGGCACGGTTACCATGTGCAGAACACAAGTTTGCGTAACAAGGGGAAACGATAAACTACACTGGGAAAAATAGCAGTCGTACTTGTAACAACGAACAATGCACACAACTGGTTAATTCTCAAGCCATAAAACAAATAATGACCAGATCTCAGACATATATATAGTTAGATACTGTTTGTGGCGAAGAACTAATATACACAATAATGTATTAAGTGTTGCGCACCTAGTAACAAATTGATTCAATTTTAACCAGAAGGATAAACCAAAGGCGGTTTGAACGGAATTTATTATATATATATATATATATATATATATATATATATATATATATATATATATATACATATATATATAAACACATCTAATTGTTATATATTTAATTCAATAATGTCATGATTATCGCGAAATATGATAACTGATATCGATCAAGGCCAGAGTGTATGGATTTACTGGAGTAACAGGTGTTCAAAAATAGCTCAATACATTGAAATACATCGTGTTGGTACCTTGTAACGACTCGGCAATCATAGCGTTAGTACCATGCACCTTTTCGATATTGGTATCTGGTACTGACACAATAGCCACAGTGCTGGTAGCCTTGAAAGATATGGTTTATATTATATAAACTGAATTCGCGTTGATGTCGCATTGTCGAGACTTGATATGCTCTTTGCTTCACTACTGCTGGTTTACAGATACGTCCATTTTCCCTCATTCCTCCACAAAATGTGTAGTTGTTAAGAGGAGTAATATGGCTCCTAATGATGAGCCGCCCGTAAGCACGTAACGTATGTGTACGAGATTATGCTTTCCGTTCATGCTGCCTTTGGTTTATCCTTCTGGTCACAACTGAACTAATTTGTTACTAGGTTCGCAAAACCTAATACATACTTGCATATATATTAGTTCTTCGCAACAAACAGTATTTAACTGTAATTTATTGAATTGAATGATGTCATGCTTACCGCGAAATGTGATAACTGATATCGATGAAGGCCAGAGTGTATGGTTTAACTGGAGTAACAGGTGTTCGGAAATTGTTGTAATTCTCAATTTGGGTGAACTTTAGCATAAATTTATATCCATCAGGTTGGTATCATGTACCGACTCGGAAACCATAGTGTTAGTATCCGGTACTCATCGATTTCAAAAAAGGTATCAGTTACTAACACAATGGCCATAGTGTTAGTATCCTTTACAGCCTCGTTATATATATTATATAGTGTGAGTTAGCATTGAAGTCGTATTGTCGTTGACTTCAGATTATGTTAGCTTCACTATTACAGGTTTACACATTCGTCCAGGAGATTGTACCGTCCTATTATTCCACATTCTTTTACCAAATATTTAGTGGTTAAAGGGCGTAATACCGGCTCCTACTGATGAGTCGCCAGTAAGCACGAAACGAATGTGCATGAGATTATACTTTCCGTTCATGCTGCCTTTGGTTTATCCTTCAGGTCACAACTGAACTAATTTGTTACTAGGTTCGCAAAACCTAATACATACTTGCATATATATTAGTTCTTCGCAACAAACAATATTTAAGTGTACGATACAGTTTTTTCTCACGACAAAAGCGGGCTTCTGCATTGGTAAAGGTTGGATTAAGTAACACAGTGTCTGTTTCCCAATGAAATGGTGGTAATTACCGGTTTACTCAAAGATTTGTCTTGCACGGAATTAACATGAAGCTTTAGTTTTTATTTGGCATCTTTATTTAAATGTAAAAGTAATCGCTGTCAGTAGTGGTTCCTACGGGTAGCCCTGTAAACTTAGTGGCTTTTCATCATTCTCTAATAAACTAGAACTATAATAACCTTATTCTTTATCGTGAGTATATTTCACATTGTCTTCGAACCATTCATTATTTCCTTTAGCTCTGATGCGCATGACTCCATGACCAGAGATTTGGATTCCAATGAGTTATCTTTGCCACATCAATTAACTGACCATGAAATGCATGCACATATCGATACTTCACAGTCAAGTGGCGGTTTCAGACCCGTAAACGATTTTCAATTCTCTGGCTCTCTACCAGTCGCTGCCTTGCCGCCGCTGCATCATGATCACAGTTTTCACATTGATGCTGAAAGTGTTAATGGTGTTATTAGCGATAGTGATGGTTCCAACAAATTATTTCACACTTCTGATACACGAACTATGTACTCTAAATTGGTCAATAAACAAAGCGAACCCGAGGAAGACAACTATAGCCAGCCAAGTGATGTTGACTGGCATTCAAGTAAGAATCCACTGTGGCGTCGTCTGGCATCTGCCGAGAATAAACTGTTGAAATTGGCACAAAAGCATTCTGGCTCAAATATGAAAAGGCTAGCTAAATCTCCGTCTCTTCAGACAATGCCTGTCGATAAAAAAAATCCAACGGCTGCCTTAGACAAGAGAGGTAAACTGACTCGTAACACCCAAAATTTTGTTGAAAATTATGCCCGAGAGACACTGGATTTTATTCTGCCGACGAGAACAATTATGAATCATTGCATTCAGAAGAAGATGAAGAAGATATGGCGGACTGGTTGTATCATAGGTAATATGATTATATATATATATATATATATATATATATATATAGTATTTGCTGATATGGAATTTTAACTTCTAAGCTTCAAGCTTTCTCTAGTCAGGTAATTCTTCACTATTATTATACTAGAAGCAAAACAAGATAGAAATATGTGAACATAGAGAGAGTGTGAAAAATAGAAACCAATCAAATTGTGTGCGTCACATCCAGTTCAAGCTCAATGCTTGTACGGGCTTCTTCTGCTTGCATAAATCCGGCCGCAATTTGTTTATCCATAAGGCTTCGTATGTGGCTAGCTCCCTTTTGTTTTGCATTTAGTAATTACTTTGAATGCTACGTCTGGAGAACATACGTGCGATGTTTCGATGATGTGTTGCGTAATAGCAGACGTGTATTCGCCATTTGATTTAAAACAGGCGTTTAAGTTACAATGTTCTCTCATTCGAGTAATTAACCATCTGGTCGATCGGCCTACGTACAAAAGAGTAGAAAAAACATTGATTTACGTCGAGGATCTGGTTAATATGAGTATATTTACTCCAGTAGCGCACAAAAATGAGGCAAACTAAATCTCTAAACAACATTATTATGGCCAAATCAGCTTTAAAGCAAGTCAACCAAGAAAAATTAAAATATCTGTAAGCAACAACTTGTTTTTTATAAGTTCCTTTGTGCACGTGACCTATCATTTATTATTTCTGAGCTCACCAAAGTTATTGTTAAATATTTGTAACAGTCGGCTGACATTGCTCAACACTCGATAACCTCTTTTGTACTGGACGTTATAAGTTAGCTGGAGAAGCACTAATGAATATAACTCAATCCTGAGTTACAGTTAGGATCCCAACTACTTTCTGGATGCCTTTCGACCAGTACTTTTGCGTGCTGTCTCTTTAATACGCGCCATTGTGAACTGGTTATTATGAAACAATAAATGATTGCGCGGGTGGTAGTAACAAATCTTTAAATTAAGTTTGCGAGCTTTAAGTAAACACTAATTCCATTGTATTTCATCAGTCGTCGAAAGTATAGCAAAACTATCGGCAGTTACAGATACCGAACGTGTTTCGACCTTCCATGATCATCAAAGTATGATGGCAAACTGACTAGCGAGGACCAATTGCATATATATATATATATATATATATATATATATATATATATATATATATATATATATATAGAAAGCAAAATTTTATATGCGGCTCTTATTTCAGTCAAGTACAGTGTATGCGAGTCTATTAGAGATGAGAGCTACATATATAATTTAGCTTTTAATATATACACATTGCGGTTTGATCCTCGCTTGTCAGTTTGCCGTCGTACTCTGATGATGATTATGGAAGGTCGAAACACACCAGTGCGTTTGACTGACGGTATTTTTGCTATGTTGTTCGACGACTGGTAAAATACAATGGGATTGGTGTTTAATTCAAGTTCGCAAACTTGATTTAATGAGCTAGTCCGTATTTTGTAAGCGGCGCATTTTTAAAACGGGAAGTAAACTGACTAAAATGAACTAGTTTAAATAGTGAAGACCCTTTGATAATATATTACTACGGCCTTAATAAATGGTTAATATAGATGCCTAACGAAATAAATGTAATAAGAGATTGATTTTTAATTTTTGCAATAAAAAATATACACAGACGCGATAAATTTTATTTTTTAAGCAAAACAGTCGAAAAATATATGAAGACCTGAGGAACTCAAGTATGACAATTGACATGATAATAATAAATTCTTGGTATTTATCTCAAGTTTGCAAGTTTAAATCGAAGAATATCGCCTGATTGTTGTCAATTTACAGTCTCAGTATCTTTGTGGGGAGAATAGGCGATTTATACACCGAGAATTGAGTAAAATTAGATGATTTGTCCAGTTTTTGTTTCAATATTATAAAAGTTTTTTTGCTATCTGTGATGAAAGTACCGTACCAAAGTTTCAATTTTGTATACATCCATATTGTTTTGGTTTCTCCTTTTAAGATCAAATGTTCATATTAAAAGCTGAATGTAAACTAAGTAAAATGAAAGAATTGATTTAAATATTGAAGGAAAAATTAGCTGATTTGTCAAGCTTTGTGCCAATATGTTCAAATTGTTTTGTTGAGTTATTATGAAGGAAAAGGCATGTCAATATACCTGATTTTCGGATTGCGTACCGAATTGTTTGAATCCACTGTCATCATAATTTCTCCAATCCGAAAATCAGGTAAATAATCTATTCCATGTTGCGCAACATGTTTCTTTTAAGGCATGTCAATGTCTCAAATTTTTATAATTTAATATTGCTTCTGTTTATTTTTTACATTATCAGTCTGTTTTGATTGGAACATTTAAATCACACGAGATTTGTACAATCGTGTTGTTTTAAGAATTATTAACGAATTTTCAAAACTAAAATCCTGTTATGCATCTCTTCTTAATGTAGGCCTCGGTTTGTGAAGATATTTCCGACTGTCATAACTGAGCCATGGCGGCTGGCGCAAATAATTTTTTGATGCCATGTTTGCTTTTTGGTCACATGAAATTTGGTCTTTTTGAACGGCCACGTCTGAGCTTACGTATTCTAAAATTTATCTTGCAGTGATTGGCCTATTTTACGCTAGTGAGACATGGGCTTTATTGTGTTGAAATCTAAGACATTTTCTGATATTTCATTAGCGTTGTCTGAATAGTGTAGCTCATATTTCCTATGGACTACGCATTAGCAACACCGATGTCCCTAAACAAATTCTTCGGTCCATCAATGCGTGTGTATCTTTAAGAAAGCAAGCAATGCTATATCGAACGCAGTTTGAGTGTTATAATGCCCAGCAGTGCGTCATATTCTCAGTCGGTGACAGATTGACGTAAGACGCAATGGAGACGGATTACGATGGAGGAAATAAAATTGAAGTTGGCTACGATCAAGTTCGGTGGCGTAAGACCAGTTCGTCCTCAAGCGAAGTCTCGACAAGCTAATCATAGTTCTCGATACTTTGTGTGACATGGCATTGATTCGAGCTCACTGGAGGTCTTTTTGCAGATTCTTAAAAGCTCTCAGCCAGCCCTATAATTGGCTTTTGTTTACACCTTTCACTTCGGGGTTTCTCCATGTTTTCGAATCGATAAGGTGGAACCAAAGTGAATCAAAACTATCGATGTCACCTTTTATTGTAGTTTACCTGGCCTTGTGTTTGTGTGTTATTGACGTGTAAATATGTGGCAATGAAGCCACATTAAAAAAAGAATATTGTATTGCTATCGTGATCTATTAATTGAACAAATAAAGTTTCCCTGTCATATAAACATGAGAAAAATAACAAAAATTAAGAAAAATTTAAAAAATTATAAACTCTAACAAAAAAAATAATAATAATTCACGAAGTGCGATTTATGAAAGTTAGGATCTGGTTAATCTGAGTATATTTACATAGATGACACACAGATGTGAGACAAACAACACCATTATTGCAAATTTAGCTTATACTCAAGACAGTCTTTCAACTACATTTTGTTCACTTCGGCGGACTTTTCTTTAAAGCTTAGCGTCTTTTATATGTATTTAATTTTCGTGCTCAGAAATAATGGCATTAATTTTTTTTCATTTTGTGTTTGTTTTTCTGTCTGAATTGACAAACCTTCATTTCAACATATAAAATCAACATTGGCGTATCAATTACAGAGCCAGTGATTTGCTTATGCTGTTCCATTTGCCTCCAATATATTTTGGCGGTGAATCTGGTGAGGCTCCCGAGCCATTTGAAGAAATGCGTAATTCTCAGATGGAAGTTGCGGAAAAGAATATTCATCAAGCGCAGTTTCCTGACAGGAAGAAATTAGCTCGACCCAACCATGACGCAATGTTCGGTCCACGTCGTGGTCTTTCATTTGCAGCTTTGTCATCATTCGGTCTGTCTCCCCTATTTTGGCTACCTCAGCTCGTTGCAATCGTCGGTTTCGTTTTCTTTGTTAAGCGTTGGTATAATGAATACTTGATTGGCCAGTTAAATATTAATCACCGCGGATTGGTTTTAAACGAGCCTATCGCAGTCAATCACAATATCAATGCTATAAATAGTAGGGCCTTAGTTCTTTTCAACAACCGACAAATTACACCTATATCGTGTCGTTCAGAGCATATCAAAAGGCGACGGACCGTTTCTTCAGCTTTACGGTCGTCGAACTCTAATGAAACGTGTTACTTTATGCCGACTCGTCATGGTTATCGTTACAACGGATGGTATAATTTCAATGAGGATAATGCTAAAAATACTAGTAATGTTTATTTTGATGTTGATGATGATGGTGATAGCGATGGTAATGGTGGTGATGATGATGATGGTGACAATGATGATAATGAATTCGACGATGTTAAGGAAGAAATTTGGCAAAATATTGGTAATCGCGGTCCAAGCATAAGTAGCACCCCACGTCCATCTTGTCGAAAGAGATTGAATGAAGAAACGCCTCGTTTTGTTAAACAAGGAATACACCGAAATGTCAATTCTCATGTGGTAGCCAATTCACATAACAACTGCTGCCATTCAGACGGCGAATTGCAGGATTTATTGGCATGTAGCACAGAAGTGGACTCATCTATTCGATTACGTTCATTAATTCACAAACTAAATTTTAATAAAGCGATAGCGTCAAAAGATATGCGTGGGCTTAATGACAGTCTCAAAAGCAGAGATATGCCTGGACATAGAACAGAAGAACGCGTTACATCCGTTGAAAAAGAGATGGTGATTAAACATGATGGAGATATTGACTCGAAAAGATCCATGGAATCGGCGTATAAAGACGTTGAGAGTAACAAACGGAGAATCAATAATCAGTTGTTGATATTCCGTGGTAATAGGTGAGTGATTCATGGATGAGATACGTTACTACGAAATGTTAATATGATTTGAGGAAGAGCAGTAAGTCGCCTTCTCACATTGGGGTTTTTATTTAAGAGTCGTTAGTTGGACTTATTTGTTGATTTGTGCTTGAATGTCACTGTTATTTTATTTAGAATCAGTGGAGTGGAAGGGAGTATAATAAAATTCGTTAAGAAATGTGAAACTGAAAAGGCGATTATGTTTGGGCTTAAACCGTTAGATTTTAGAAGGTCAGTAAATCTTAAGATTTTGTGATTGAAGATTCATTTGGTTTCCAAAGGACGGCCCGAGAACGCCTAAAGGCAGCAGTGAGTCCATAGGACGTACGAGGGAAAGCGTCGCCTTTCGCATTCATCTTTGAGTTTCCTAGACTTCGTGCAAGTTAGAACGACATGCTTCGATAGCCACTGACAGAAACGAAAAGAGCATCATAACTGTGTTTTTAAAGCAAAGAATAATTATATCCATTTAACACCTTCAGGTTTCATGATGATACTGCTGGTATGATTTGCTATGGAACACAGCACTATTACTAGTAGTGATGATTCTGATTCTGGTTGTGGTAATAGTAGTAGCAGCAGCAGTACTATTAGTAATAGCATTTGTAGTAGTAGTGGAGTTAATGATAGTAGTAGTAGTAGTAATTATATTAGTAATTATTGTTAAATTAGTAATAGTAATAGTAGTGGCCGTTGGTGTTGTTATTTTAATAATATTACTAGTTATAGTAATATTTTGAGTAGTAGTAGTAGTGTTAGTAGTTGTAGTGGTTGTAGTAGTAACAGTATTAGCAGTAGTAGTTGTTTAACTATTATTATTCGTCTTTTCTTCTTCTTCTTCTTCTTATTATTATTATTATTATTATTATTATTATTATTATTATTATTGACAGCATAATGTATTATTACTTTTCTCTACTTCTATTCATTAGCATCAGTGACGAACTGCTTACAGATAATATTGATTGCTCATTGACAAATGAAATGGCAGCTGCGTCTAAACCATCGAGCGAGAAGATTATGCAATCATTTGATGATTTCAACGATCGAAGTGAAGTCTCTACGCAACATCAATCGAAAGGTCCAGTACCGTTAACTGAAGATGATGTGTCTGTCTGTGGGAACGAATCTCTAGAGAGTCCTCCGATAGAGAAATTTGAATGTCTGCAAAGTGAGGCAATTAATCGAGAAGTTCCAGTCGGTTTAACTAAAGGAGTGGCCGCTTTGTCTTCGGACTCTGGTCATGTGAGTGAGACTAATCGAATAAGAGACAACGTATCTACTGCATTAGCGGCGGGTATTCAACTCGATACAGACAAGGCAAATTTAGAAAATGCTGCATATTTCAGACAAATGATGGGTGGAATTGCTAATAAAGATAACAATACTGGGCTATGTAACCCTGTTCCTGATTCTCAAGACTTATGGCAACAAATGTTGGCCATGCAATGGGCCTGTTTTCGATCGACATTCGAGGAAGAATTCTGTTTTATCCGTCGTCTAGGCCGTGGTGGTTTTGGGCTGGTCTTTGAAGTGGAAAATCGTTTCGATGCGTTTCGTTATGCTGTGAAGCGAATACGCATGAGTAGGACAGGCGAAGAACATGAAAAGTTCATTCGTGAAGTTAAAGGTTAGTCGCTTATTGATGATGAATTAGTTTCACACATTTCTATTCTTCAGAAGAAATTTTTGTGCTAAAATTCTGCAAAGAACCAGATTTTTCGCTTGTTCTTACGTCGACTGAATTATATATTCATTTATATAAGAATGGTACACTAATATAGACAAGCACATTCTAAACAGACTGCGAGAAACTCACATCAAGCATACTTTCCTACGCGTAATTTATTTTGTTTAATTCTTTGCGGTTGGAGAAGTCGACGTCTAACTGCTTTAATTATTCAAAATTCGTTGCCATTTTTTTCTTATATATATATATATATACATATATATATATATATATACATATATATATATATATATATATATATATAACCACCAAAAAAATTGTCTCCGGTTCCTCATTCTAACGAAAAATGTTCGGGATCACATTTCGGGTCCTTCTGTCATTTAACTGCTCATCGCTGTTATCATGATGATGATGATGTCCATTATCGTCATCAACATGCACATCAATACAAAAGCTAATAATAACTTACGTTTCACAGCCATATAACCATAAGATGAGAAATTAAAAATTAAAATTTTTTTATGAATAGTGTCAAAAATAATAATTTAGGCACACAAGTTATTAGTGTTACTATTAGAATATTTATCTAGATAAAATACAAAGGTAAGGCAAACTAAACCCCTAAATAACAATTATGGCCAAGTCAGCATCACGATTATAGTAACAAATTAATGGAGCAAGTTCGTTTTGTATCTTTGATAGGATGCGGACTGATGAAATGACCTGAACTGGAGTCGTGTAAATTATCCATGCGATAGTAAAAACACAGATCAGATAATAATGCAATATTCAGTATCCTGACAATTTGTTTCTCTTAAGCTATCTAATTTGCAGGTTGGTATTCCAAACGCTATTTTCGACTACTACAAGAATGTCACTTATGGTGTTTTGTCTAAACTGCTTCTGAGTTTGATCTTTTAGCTATCGGCCATTATTCTATGATGTTAGGAGAGGCTAGGTGACGGGCACCAAGAAAGAAACCCTTATACTATACCATAGATTCTGCTTTTAGCACCAAAACCTTTTGAGCGAGACAAGTTTAGAGTTAATGAATTCTTGTTGCAAACTAAACTCGTTAGGTACTTATGCCTACGTAAAAGCAAATTGAATTTGATAATCAATAGATCATTATTTATTGAGCGTTGAATTGAGATCTCCAGATGCAAGCCCAATAATGTGCTTCTTCTGACTTCGCTACGTATTACGCAAGCCTTCAGTTCAGTTGACCTGTAAAAGAATTATTCTCTCAGCAGCAGGTTGTCGTAAAACAATGTTTTAACAGATTTTGATGTAACCGCAGTAAAATTGAATGATATTAGATCTGTTCATCTATCAGGATAGGTCCGTCTGCGAATCATGATCCTTGGTTGGGAGCCCTACGCGAGATGTCATCGAATCCAGCACAGTGGCGATCTCGTTGCAGATTTCTAGTTTGACGAACATCCCAACGTTCTTGTCTCGGATGAAGTTAACTGAAATGCTTAATCTAGTTTATGAAGTGATACAGTGAAAACCGCAAGGAGGCTACCTTAACGATTGTGTCTTCCCTTGAATTTGCCTATATTTAGATGATAGTGCGTAGATATCTAGGTTGCATCATTTTCTGTCTGTTACCTAGGTATGCATATCTATTTAAACTAGATCCTATCCTTCATAAATCAGTCTTTATTAAATTTAGTTTTAAATCATTATTTAGTCATTGTTACGTTTTTATTAATTTTTTCATTTGCTCATTGTTGTGACAGTCAGGCATCAGTTATTAAATACTGATTTATTGCAGTCTGTGGTGAAAATGAAGAAATTATTGACTTATTTACATTGCCTGTGCACATTTCCTCGTTAAACTAGCTCTTGCTCAGTTGGATCATCCAGGAATTGTTCGTTATTATCGCGCTTGGATCGAGTATCCACCCGATGGATGGCAAGAACAAAAGGATCGCGAGCAACATTTAGTACACGGAAGCGATGATTCTGAGAGTGATGGCTCTTATGTCGACAAAACCGATGATGATGACGACGACATAGACGTCGGTAGACGAAGAGCTACTGAAGATGTACATCAAAATGAGTATGATGCCATGAATGTTTCTGCACAAGCTTCCGGTGATGATATGTTTTTATGCAACATACATAATAATAATAATAAGCTAGAAATCAAAGATCTGGTGCCTAATGAGGAGGGTGCAATAGCTCGAAATTCAGAGTCGCGTAAAAATATTGCAAAAGCGGCGTCAGGTGTAAAGAAAGTTAAAAAAATCAGAGAAAAAGGAAGGATACGGGAAAAAGAGAGAAAGAAAAAGCAGGAGGAAAATAAGACATTTCGGGGAAAAGGTGGCGATTGCAAACTTCAATGCGAGACGCCTCAGTTGGCTGGCATAGAGAAACTCTTGTGCCACAGCGAAATTGCAACGCAATCAGATGACTCAGCGTCTTTAGAGTGAGTGCTTCTATTCTAATTTTGCATATGTTTTATATGTGAGGTATAATTTTTTGTAAATTTCTGCCTTTTGGAATGCAATTACTCATGAATTGAACGACTTATTGAAAGTAATTTGTGACTTCATACACATTAATGTAAGATTAAACTATTTGCTTAGATTTTTCTGCTGTTGAGCAAACGTTTTGTACATCATATACGAGTATCTGTTGAAAATAATGAGGTGAGGGATGAAAAGTTCAGATTGGGTTTACAATACCATACAATATTTGGAAACCCTGATCTCTCGTACGTTAGGATCAGGAGAAGCTAATGCCAATGAAGCATAATTAATCACATATTTCCACTGAGCCCTGTTTTTCGTTCTACGCACATGTTCGGTCATTCAGTTGTCACTTTGTTAGTGAGATTACGGTGCGCTGTGATCAAGTAACCGATATCGCGAATAATATTATTTGGCCAAGGAATGGCTGGCCTAACCCTCCTGCGGTTCTAGCCAACCTCCGGAATTGCTTCGGGGGCTTGGCAAGAAGCATGTGAAATTGGTCCTTTTAGATATTATCTTAGCCAGCGAAATTGACGTTCCATGACAAGGTTCGATGGCTGAGGAACGTCAAAAACGGTTGTATATAAATAGTTGGCTCGTAAACTTTGCTTTTGATTAATGCTTCCTGGCGCCAAGCTGTCAATAACCTGAACCAATGCAAGCGAATACGTCTATTAACAAACTATTTAGGCGCTGGCAGCTGTAATATCATCTCTCATGTCTCCGAAGCAATAATGGAAACCAATATTATATTTTGCTGTGTACTTATTGAGCACAATTTATAGATCTCTGAAGCGTATTTCAGGTCAACAAGCTGACCGATATCATTGATCTGTACTCATCATCAGTACAGTTAAACAGGGTGGGAGAAATGATATATCATTGGCGAACGTCGGAGTCAATCACAATAGGTTCACAGAAGCCCTGACTAATGCGAATCTATGCCGAAGAATTGCTAAAACATACATTGACCCACTAACTAATTTTTATCGGGGCGCCATTTTTAACATAGCTTGTCATAAGCTTGCAGACAGAGTCGGAAGCAATGGATTAGTTCAAGAAAGCACAAGTAGTGGAACACTGATGCTGGTGGTGCAACACAAAAGTTTGGCGGAGTGCATGAATGTAGTCCACGTATCCCAATCTCAGTTTAAGCTTTGTCTGAGTTGTCCTAGTTCACTTCTCTCGCTCTCGCGAGTTCTTCTAAGCCCCATAGTATTAGCCACCATTGATGCAGAACAAAGAAAACTGATGCCACGGTAGTTGTCATGGGTTATTGTATCACATTTTGTTGTTGGGCGCTACAACGGCACTCTTCCACTAGTTAGAGGTGAAATCCTCACGGATTGCACAATTAGGTTGTGCAGATTTTTCTGAACCCCCAATCCACAGAAACTGACAAATTCATAATGTGGGTCGACTCTGGCTGCTTTGTAATCCCTCTTGACAAAGAAAATCTCTGCCAATATCACTTCATCGATAACCATGTTGTTTCAAACATATGGTGGATTGAAAGTTTTCGGAAGCGGTTAACAAGTTGTGCTTCATGAACCAATGGTGCTCGTACTCCCATTGAAGAATGACTACTACAAATACGTCTGATTTTAGCGTACTGTTTGATAAAGTTGCGCTTCGACGGTGTTTTCACTTCATTCGCGACATTGATACTTCTCCAAATTCGCATAAATAGCTTTCAACCATGAGGACCACAATTTCAAGCCCGTCCGCAGTAGCTTATCCGAACTGCGAGACTCAGCAAATAGGGCGATCTTTTTTATCCTGCACGTAGGCTGATGCAGTTTGCAATCGATGATTCTCAGTACGTATGCATAATTATGATTCATTGTCATCCTGCTCTTATGTGATTTGTCAAAGAAGACTGACGAGCGCCGCCTACTCGTTGGTTTAATGTCAAAGTTTCCTCCTATTAGATAACCTGCCGACCAGGAAGAAGAAGCACCATCTGCGCAAAAGAACTGGTATTTTTAAATGGCGCCAGAAATCACCTTCATCCCATTTTCTTGTTAGTAAAATCACACGCCTTATGCAGGCTTCAAGCTTGATCTTGTCTGTCACAGACTATCTGAGATGCCAACCATCGGTGTACTGACAATTTCAGGAAAGCATCCCTGACTCAACCTTACATATGTGACATCCTTGTGAGCGGATTGGGTTCCACAGAAGGAACACTTGTATTAAACCATCCGTCGGAAGGTACAGCATGAGAGTTTACTGTCGTTTGATTACTTAAGCTCTATTTTTAATGCAATATTGCTTACTATCGACGAATAGGCCACCATATCAATTCTAATTTTTATATGAAACTTCTTAATGTCTCATTGAGATTTAGCTTGTTGGCCATCTCTACTAACATTAATATTCTTAAATACTCGACCACTTCTACGAAACTATCCTATCATATTGCCCAGCCATATATATGCCAAAAGTGGCTACTGTTTCAGTGCCTTATAACCATAAGAAGCAAGAAAATAATATATAAATAAGGACAAAAATTATAATTGGGAAACAAATTATTAGTTAGATTTACGATAGAGAAAGAGTACCTATTTACCATGCTTTAAATCAAGTTTGCGAGCTTGAAGTAAACACCAACCCCATTGTTTTTATCGTCGAACAACATAAAACTACCGCCAGTCGCAAAGCATTGACGCGTTTCGACCTTCCATGATCATCATCAGAATACGACGGCAAACAGACTATCGAGGATCAAACCGCATTGAATATATATGCAAATCACCTCTAGCAGTCTTGCCATCAATTATTGTTAAATTGTATTGCCTATATATGTATATGTGGCGAAAGCTGCAAACAGTTAATGTTCGTGACTGCGTAGAAATTGTGCAGCCGACATTTCCAGTCAAGTTCAATGTATGCAAGACTGTTAGAGGTGAGAGCCGCATATCTAAATTTGATTTCCATATATATTCAATGCGGTTTGATCCTCGATAGTCAGTTTGCCGTCGTACTCTGATGATGATCATGCAAGGTCGAAACGCGTCAGTGCGTTGCGTGTGTGGTAGTTTTGTTATGTTGTTCGACGACTGGTAAAATACAATGGGGTTCGTGCTTACTTCAAGCTCGCTAACTTGATTTAAAGCATTGTTACCACCACCCGCGCAATCAATTATTGTAAATTGTATTACCTATTTACTATTAGTATATTTATCAAGATAACTCACAGAAGTGAGGCAAAGTTAACCTCTTCACAACAACATTATAGTGAAGCCAGCATTAGAGCAAGGCAACACCAGCAATACAGCTCCCTTGCTTCTTTGATTATATCACGTCATAAACAACCCAAACCTCGCAGCCGAATTTGCTCTACTATGAAAAGAAAGTTACGAAGATGGTTCTACTAGACATCTGCAACAATCCGCCACTGAACTAGATTCGATGCCATATCTCGAAGGGTTTCTAAAAACGAACTAGCATGCGCACGTGAACCCCATCCTGGCAGACGGGTGGGTCCTATACTAACTAATTTAGATGTAAGTGACTTCAACGGTTTCTGCCATGTCAAAATCTGCCCACCTTGTTTATTACGCCAATCTGATGCTGGATGGGATAACCGAACTCTACCGGGCAATCGAATTGAGAGCAAACGCAAACGTGACCAAGCCAACGAAGCTGATGGAGCCTCATATGTTTTTCTAACGAGGAGCACTTATTGGTAGATACAAAAATACGTCTACGGGTGTCAGCGCTGGTTATTTGTTGTTGGTAACCAACATGTGCTATGCTTCTCAAACAACGATGGTCGAATGCTTGTAAGCGTCTAAAACCGCCAACTCTAAGAGACCAAGTTTCACTAGCGTATAGTAAGACTGCGCGTACAGACGCATTGTAAGCACAACCTTTAAGGCAGAGTGAAATACTCGCGTTTCTCCATAAATGGCGAAGGTTCGAGAAAGCTATTCTAGCTTTCGCGATTCTCATTCTCACCTTGCCAGACATATTTCCAAAGTTATTGATTGATCTCCCAAGATTGGTAAACCTGTCACCTATGTCTAGATCTGCATGTTGCAGTCGCAGATTTGAAATGAGTGGTGGGTGATCCTGTAAAAGTATATTACATTTAGAGGGTGCGATTTTCATACCGGGAGACAGAACAACGTTTGTTAATCTATTCAAAGTGGCCTTCCTTATCTATGCGTTATTGGCTTAAAACTTCTGACTTCGCAATGTATTCTGAAGCCGAAAATTTGGACGTCAGTATTGTCCTTAGCTCACTGGCTGAAGGTTGTCTAACTGGAAGGATCTCAGTAAACAGCCGACTTATTTCGATACGCGTAAATGCACCTACTAAAATCAATGCCAGAAAACTTAATCGGCGTTGCCTTTTGTTCTATATCTATATGCTCCCACCGATTGCAGCATAGACGACGGCAAGGACGCTTTTCACTCCGACATAAGCTCTTTGATAAGTAGACCAAGAAATTCAAATATAGTCTTGTTTATGGATAACATGAATGCTTAAGATAGGCGCTAAAGAAACACAGAATGTCATTTATGTTGAAGAAGATCAATGTTCAACGTTAATAGTGAACAACTGTCTAATAGTTGCGCGGATCATTGCTTGTACATAATTAGAGGAAACTTGATATGACAACTGCCAACTAAAATAGATCATGTTGCAATTAGTTACAGATAACGTGGTTACATCCCATGCTTTGTAACGGATATGTCGACTCGAACCATTTTCTCATCAATTTAAATTTTGATAAAATTAAGTAAGAATAATTATCAAAATCGAACAACCGTCTTTCCGACAAAATTTTTACAAATTCTAAAGTCAAAGTTAACTGGTCTTGATGGCAAAACTTCTAATTTATTGTGGACGAGGATAAGAACCTCTTTGCAGAGTGCAAGTGCTACTGTATATGACTTTTTGGGCTTACGTAGATATGGTATATGGTGTAATCTATGAAGATTCTTTATACTAAACCCCAAATTCCTGCTAGCTCGCAGAGTTGTAAGACGTCAACTTAAGCGCAGTCTAAAACTCAACCTTGATTCATTTTGAACCAGAAAAGCCGACGAGATGGATGAAGTGTTCGCATCAGGTGATATCCTATGTGTATTCCAAATTGTTCGTGCAGCAGGTACTTGAAAATTAAGTTGGATAAATTATAAATGATAGCAGCAACCATCTAATAACTGATAAAATAAGTCGTCTTGGTAAATAGGCTGAACACTTAAAAGGTCAATTTATAAACCATGAATGATAGTCACAACCATGTTTATGGTTTGTGATGCTTACAGGCATTCGACTGCCATTGTTTGCTAAGCCTAGCTGACGTCCGTAGACGAATTTTCGGATCGGCCAACTAGTGTTCTTTGTTATACAAATAAACAAGGCTCATTAACTGCGTTGGCTCTGCCACATTTTGCGTATGTCCTCAGTTTGATTGCACATTAGAGCATTGTTCTCTTACCCGGCGCCAGATTGGCGTAAGAAGCAGGCCAATTGGTTAATATAAGAACCAATCGTCTGCCAGGATTGAGTCCACAAATGCATCATAGTTTTTCGTTGGAAACCCTGCACAATACGGTATCGAATCGGGCTCGGTGTCGATCTAGGTGCAGATTTCAAAGAGAATCACCCAGAAGTTGGAAGCCAATGTCTCGTAGATTAGAATGGTGCACCCAATTCTGTTATGCTGGTAGGATCCTGCATTCTGGTTTCATATACGTAACATTTATCGATCCATAATTTACCCAAAGTACGCGCGAGAACTTCTTGTTGTCTGGCTTGTTTAAATGTTGGCACATTAAATGTGCCGATGTTAAAATAGAATCTATGTTTAACCAGTGGTAGTTTACTTGAACTGCTTTCGGTATTTGGCAGTCCGACTCTGGGCTCAGCACTATATTCATAGCATCTAAAAGAGCGTTATTGTTAATTGAGAAGAGATTATTTAAGGAAAAAAGGATGATGGCTGTATTCAATTAGGCATTTTAAGGTTCATGCTACCCTTCCCCCGCGGACATACTAGAGCTTACCGGCCGTCAGTCAAGAAATCTCTATGGCTAGGGGATATGAAACTGATTTGGCCAAAATGGTGTTGTGTAAAGGTTTAGTTTGCATCATGTCTGTGTGTTATCTAGGTATATATGATCATAGTTACCAGACCGGTTTCATCATTATTGGAAACTCTTCACGTACTAGCAAGAATTTGCCGCAGACAGGGCTCGAACCTGGGCACGTCTTTTTCGGAAGCTGGTGCTATAACCACTGAGCTACTCTGCCGAACACTACACAATTTTCAATCATATACTAACTAATGTAACTCGGCTAGTTTTTTTTCTCTTTTTGGTGGAGCTCATATGGCATCCATTTAGACCCAAAGTTCCAAATAGCCATCCCCAACCTATCATTACTGAACAGACACCACTATTGTTCTTATTTGATTTGTATTTTATTTTTATTTTTCCTTCTCATGGTAATATATCTGTGAAGTATGAGCTACTAATAACTTATGTATGATTATGATGATGCTGATGACGCTTTCGCTGCTTCCGCGTGGGTATAGATAAAATGAAAACTTAATTCATTACTCGTATGCTGGCGAGAATTCTTCCCTGTTTCTCATGAAGTGGTGAGCTTTTTTAATGTTTACAGTACTAACGAGGACTGCCTTCAGCGTCAAATTGAAGGATTACTTTAATGGTACGATGTCGTAAAGTCCATCCCCTCCTCAACGTGGTACGACGGTGTCAACCATGTCTCGATGGCTGATCGTACATGGGCTAACGGGGCTATGGCGGTGGTGTCACCAGGGCGTGGTGGATTTCCGACCGGCAATCGGATCTCCTATAAAATACCACATGAGCCCGACGACGGCACCATGACTCGGCGTGTGTTCCCCGCCACAAAAGGGTTCAACAGCCACAGGATTACATGGACTCCTGGACAGTACCCCGTACTTCCGAATGGCGAATGAGCTCTCAACAGCCACCGGCAACCATGCAACTTACTGCTGCCTTGCAGACTGCGCTTGGATGTGCAAAGGCTAGAGGTCCGTCCTCGATCAAAAAGCCGAGTGGTGAGGGGACACCACTTGTACCAAATTCCCAAGAAACTCCATGAAAATGGAGCCGGCTTATCCTCCAAAAGGAGTCAGCCGCAGTAAAGTAAGTAAGTAAGTACGATGTCTGGGGTCTGCAACACACCAAGTCTGGAAGTTCGTAATTAGAGCCAGACAAACCGTATAGCATCCACATTTACGACCGGATCCTTCACTGCTGTGTAACTATGAACCTCCCATATATATGAGTTGTCTGTAAGGTATAGTTTGCGGTGATTTATTTATACGTGTAATTAACCTTTAGTTGGTTGGTATGTCATTTGCGGTTGATGGGCATGATCTGGTCGAACCTAAAGTGTTTTCGGCACCATCAGCTGAAAATTCCTGCTAACTTTTGACATGCCGTCTATACCCATTTATTACTGAGTGATAATTGCTTCAAACTAAAGGCTTCGCATGTTACTGGGTGGCTATCTTTAGATAGAATCAACTAGTTGCATGCTGCCGCTGTCGATACGATTAGCTTAGACCACTGGTTGTTTGGCGGAAACTTCCTCTGACCAGTGTAATCTATTGGATTTAATGCATATTTCTTTTTTCTTGTCTGTCACCTAATACTAACAAGTGTCTGTACTATGTCCCCGTTTACATATGTTACATTTTTTGCGATATTTAGGTATACAAGAAGTTGGTTAGGCAGTATCGACTCAAATGATACTGCCAAACAAGACTCTTCAATTGCATCTACATCATCGTCATCAACCTCGTCTTCAAGATCGTCGTTTTTTAATCGTACATCAGATGCATACGCCTTACAACAGCTGTCGCATTCGGAGGACTCAATGAACACCGACGAAGTTGCTACAAGTCCAATTGGTGAAAGTTTAATACGTGCTTTACACAGTCAGGATACGCTGATAGTGTTCAGCAATGAGGCGGACTCGAGCCACGAATCCAGTTTTGATTCTTCATCCGGCGAGGTGCATTCAGACAACTTTTCCAGTAAACCTGATAATGATGAAGCAAAGTCTTTCGGCACGGATGTTAATAACTTGCGCAAAGATCAAGCTGCTCCACAAGCGGGAAAATTAGTAGATATACCAAGTGGGTCATAATTGTGCTTATTTTTATGCTATGTACATTAAAATGTACAATAATTGGATCTAACCAGGGTTTGAACAACATACTAAAGCTACCGTCAGTCAATATGTTGTTCAACAACTGGTTAGATACAATGGGATTTGTGTTTACTTCAAGCTCGCAAACCTAATATAAAGAACTGTTTCCACCACCTGCAAAATCAATTATTGTTTACAAAAATTGGATCTCTTAACATAAAACAGAAAATTTTTGTGTGCAACATGGATTATACGTCATGTGAGATCCTCAGTAAATGATGACTCAAAAAATCTAAAAATCTGCATTTAATAACCTAGCAAAGTTAGCCCAGCCATGTGTTATGTACTAATTGTTATAATATCGCAAGTTTGGATGTTTAATGTTCTGAACAAATAATTTGTTACTATACTAGGATGCAGTTGGGAAAAATACTTTGTCAGTCCTATCATTGTTCAATTTTAGTTTAGTTAAAATTAATATTAGCTACAATGAGGAACTAGTAGTGCTTTAGTGTATTTCGGCCGAGTGAAAATTTTCCATGTTGATATTGTGTAGTTCTGTACCTGTATCAACAGTGTGAAACGTTAATCTTGAGCAACCATCAGTGTTTGAATTATGGAATGCAATCCTACGTCTTAAACATCATAAAGCTAAGGGCCCTGATGATTTTATTCGTAGCCTATTTAAGGATGGTGGCGACAATTTCTGGAGAGTTAACTTGCTTTTTTCGTACTATTTGAAATGAGGATACCATTCCGCCTGCTTGGAGTGAGTCGACCAGCATCTCAATCTTCAAAAAGGGAAATCGTAATTCGTTGTGATAACCATCGTGTTATGAGATTTACTCCAGTCGAATCTAGGTTATTTGCTGCGATTATCTTGCTTTGCGTGAATCAAATACTAGAGAAGAACAAGCCGGATTCCGATCTGGACGAGGTTGTATAGATAATATTTTGTTTTTAGGCAAGTTCGTGAACAGCGACATGTATATCGCCGTCCCATAGTAGCCATCCTTAATTTTATTCAGTTGATCGCAATATTCTATTTGATATTTTGTCGAAAAGTGGTATTCGAAGCAAATTTGTAATTATACGCGATCTCTACACAAACGCGTCTGGTTGCGTTAAGGTCTACAACGTCAAAACATAACTTTACCGGCAGTGGTATTCGTCTTGATTGTCCAACTTACCCGTTTTTTTCTAATTTTTAATAAATGCTGTTATGACTAATATTCTTCCATATATTCAGGATAAGGGTGTCGAATTTCTTCATAGCGGTAGTTTGGTCGATCTTGACTATGTGGACGATATTGCTCTATTATTTGACAATCGCGATTCTGCTCAGACCATATTGAATAGATTGGCAGTCATTGTTCCATTTTTGGTAGGAAATAATCAGTCTTCAAATAAAAGATACCACATGCCACTCACGCTAACTCTGCGACTGCAAAGTGAAGTTCAGGACGAAGTTGACAGGTTTACATACCTTGACACATCTAGCAATAATTCAAGTCAATATACTTACGAGGTGAGTATGATAATCGCAGAAACTCGAATAACTTTATACAACCTTCGCCATTTGTGGAGAAACGCGAGTATTGTCCTTTGTCTGTAATGTCGTGTGCATAATGTATTCGTACGTGCAGTTTTATTGGCACTTCGACCACCGTTGTTTGAGAAGCGTAGCTTTAAGACATTACCAACACCGAATAACCAACGTTGTCATCCGTAAGCGTATTTTTGGATTGGCCAAAAAGTGCTCTTCGTTAGATAAACAAATATGGCTCTGGTATTTAAATCATATGTAAAAAGTCCCATTTCGTACATACATTTGTCAGTATAATCTAAGGTTTACATAATTTCGAAAAGGAAATTCATTCATTAGACAGATTTGTCCTTATCGGAAACTCTTCATGTACTGCCTAGAATTTGCCGCAGACAAGAATCGAACTTATAAACGTAGACTTCGGAATCTATTGCTCTTACCACTTCTCAGTCAACTGCATTTGCTCTGTCAGGTTTTACGTATGCCGTCAGTTAGATTGCCTAGTAGAGCATCGTTTTCTCCAGATTAGTGTATGAAACAAAGTAGGCAGATCGACATGGCCGAAACAGATAAAATCAACTACATTTAAATTTTGTTGTATGGAACTCAATCGTTTGCTTGAACGGGGTCCACATGAGTATCATAGTTCTTGGTCGGAAACCCTACACGATATTGCATCGTGTAGGGATCTTGTTGCAAATTTCTTGTAATTTTATCTTCCTAACTTCCTTTTCGTAGTAGGGCAGAGTAAGCTTCGACGTTTTGTTTTGTTTGTGATACTATAAAGTGAAAACTGCAAGGAAGCTGTATTGCCAAAGTTGTCTTGCCTTAAAGCTGACTTGTTTATTTATGATGTTGTGTAGAGGTTTAGTTTTTCTTATTTCTGTGTACTATCTTGATAAATATCCTCATACTGACTGGACCCCTGTCATAAATCAATCTTTTTTAAGAATGTTTTTAATCTTTCTTTTTTCTTTTAGTTTACTCATTTTCTTTATTTAATTTTTTTCTTATGGCTATTTGGCAGTGAAACATCAGTTAATAGCGATTTTTGTATTACCGCCCTTAATGATGATGATGATGATGATAAATTTTCTAGCCGCACGAGCTAGTCTGTCCTTTACAGTTGCTGAACGGCAAAAGTGCAGTATCCACTTTGTGTATCACCAGTAGACTATAATGGCTTTAAGCACTCGACAATGCGAGAGTAATAAAATCAGTTGCTATCTAGTGCTGCAACAAAAGCCTTACATGACTAGAAGTCTGTATTTCTCTTTTGGTCTATGCTAGGTTCCGTGTAGACAACCATGTTCTGGAAGCTGTAAATATGCACATGCCAGATCTCAACCATTCTACTAATGAAAAGGATGGTTTATTTGAAAAACTATAATATTTCAACGCCAAACTAGGACACTTTTCCAGCATAACAAATGGCGTTTTGCTTTGATGTGACTTTCCCCATTGGTCAGTGGAGAAATTGTGATTTCATCTTTCCTCAAATTAATGCTTTCGGCGGAGTTCTGCTGGCTTCACTCATTAATTCCAGTTTATGCCTGAGTTTCTCTGTCGTTAGCCGCGTTACAATTTAAGAAAAAATCTATACAAAAACGGATGAGTCTTTATTTTCAGGAACTTAGCATAATAATTACATAAAACGACGATTTAAATAGCTCATATCCTGTAATTCTAATTCTGATTGGCTAACATATTTTTAGCCAATTTCGTGATAATTAAATTCGTATCAACTATTCCAGAATTGCTCAATAAGATACATATCAAGCTATTTCTTAAAGGCTTTAAATACATTCTTTTGTTGTTACTATAATCAAGGTTGCGATATTTATATAAACGCCTGACCCTTTATGTCAGTATAAAATAGGCATTGTATAGCGTTGAGAAGGCAGTTCAACACTATACAATGCCTAGTCTACACATTAAGTAGGTACATAATATGTCAGGTGTTTATATCAAGACCGTAACCTTGATTAAATGTAATTGTTATCACCCCCGCGCAACCAATGGCCGTTGAATTATATTTTTGTTATGTCTAATATTTGAGAGTTTATTAAATATAATAGCCAGTGCGGTTTAGTTGTACTATAACAACTGTGATTACTCGTATTTTTTTACTAATTAACTATTTAATTAATGAATAAAATATAATTCGTGTTACTTTTACACTAATTAAACAAGACCGTCGGTGCTTTGTCTAACTAATCAAATATCAATTAACCAACTAATAAATATTACTGTTCTATAAGGACTTCTTAATTACGATAATTGTTCTCCCTTAAGAAGCATCTAGGCTTATGCGTATTGTTTTTTAATTCTTTTCGTTATTCTGCCGCACCTCCATGAATGTTTATTTTATCATAGAGTGTGGTAGAGTTGCCGATACTTGTATCTTTGCAGCGGTGACATTTCATCGTGCTCAGAACGACCACATTCGGGTAAGCAGACGATGGTTGTCTTCAGTCCAGGATGCGAGAGCATATCACAGGTATGCTACTGGATTTGACCGCAGTCATGTGGCCGCTCAAATCCGATTAAAATTCCGTTCCATTCGGCTGATCGTATTCTTTCGAATATCCATGAACTGAGTCAGATTTTTTGCCACCCACATAATCAAATGAAAACCCAGTATGTATAATAATGAAAGATTGTAAAGCAGAGTTTAGTATTCTAAATAAATGGCCACTATCCTCTTTATTATTAATGTGTTCTTTCTTCTTAATTAGAAATATACTGTGTAATATTCGAAGGCAATAGACATACTATATATACATATATATATTTCTATATATTTATAATATATATATATATATATATATATATATAGACATATATTTATATACATATATATATATATATGGTTCTGTCATTATTATGCATTTCAAAGTTTAATTGAGAAATTAGTCATGTAGACAACATAAACGGAATGTATAATCTCGTGCACACTCGTTTGTTCATATTTGAACCCGTTTTGTGTTTATACTTACCGTTCTTGTTGTCTCTATTTTATCCTTCTGGTCATATTTGAACTACTTTGTTACTAGGCGCCGTCCTATTTTCCCACATGCCATAACAAAATATATAGTGATTAAAGGGCGTAATACCGATTCCTACAGATGAGTCGCCAGTAAGCACGAGATTATACTTCCTGTTCATCTTGTCTTTGGTTTATCATTCTGTTCATAATTGAACTAATTTGTTACTAGGTGCGTAACACCTAATACATAATTGCATGTGTAGAAGTTACAATTATAAAGCAAGTATGTACACACAGTTAAAAAACATTATATATAAAATTACACTCACAGTCAAATGAATTTCTAAGGCCAATGACATGGAGTCAGATTAACAGTCTCGTCCCAACCATGAATGATTGAAGTACTGTTCTACCACAGTTCACACATAACTATGACTAAATTCATGGTTGTCATCATTTACTAGGAACGCTACACAGCATGTGATGGTGGTGATGATGATAATGGTTACGATGATCGTGATGGTTGTGGTCATATTGTTTGTGTTCGCGACAGCGGTTGTACCATTTTAGCTTTATTTGTCTTTATTTTTTGAAATATTACCAATGCAGTGAGAGATGACTGATCAGAAACCTAGCTGATGTATTCAGCTTAGTTTTCCTATGCAAAATATTAATATTTCTTTCTACTTTAATATTCTCTATCGCTACCTTTTGTTTATTGCTTTTCAATTTGATTTATCGTAGAAGTAGCATCACTTCAGAAAGCGAAGAGTCCTTGGCCAGTTCCTGCTAGTCATTACTGCTATCTCTACATTCAGATGCAACTTTGCTCTGAGCAGAGTTTACGCAGTTGGCTGCAGGTGCGCAACTGTATTACAGATGTCAATGAACTGCCAACGCGCGCCGTTCTCTACACCATGTTTAAGCAGATTGTTGAAGCGGTTGCCTACTTGCATAGCAATGCGTTGATGCATCGAGACTTGAAGCCTTCCAATATTCTGTTCGATTCACAGCAGCGCTTGAAGCTGGCTGATTTTGGCCTGGCCACGTCGCTATTCGAAGAAGAACTGCTGGAAGAGAGAAAAGCCGCCGAATTGGCTGGACTAGTCGACGAGGATAGTGGCTCAAATGACGAGGTGGCGGATGGTTCAGGTTGCGCTCTTGGCAATACATCCTCTCTCGGTAAGATCTGTAGGTTCCTTAAAAATCCATTGTCGTTTTTAAGTCTCAGGTTATTGTGCCAACTTACTTACCGTAAGCATTTTCTTAATTGTGCGATTCTTGGTATGGTTTCATTAGATTTATCCTACACATTCTGTACAAACATCCATTTCATGGTAATATCTCGTGCAAAAACTATCAGCAATAGGTGTTGGCGTGTTTCTATCTTTGTTCATCGTAAGAGCACTGAATATAAACTGTTCAGCTTTCACTACAGCTTGATAAAGTGTATGCGAGATGACACGGTAATTCGTCTACTAGATCAGGCTTCCTTTCATATTTATCAACCCTTAAGTAATTTTTATGATTAAAATCTGGATTTAGATACGGCGTTTAGTTCGCTGTCATTGCGGATGGAGAATTTCAAGTGACGAACAGTTATAGAAATTGTCCGAACTACACGCGAACATCATCTGCTAGGTGTTTCATGACTGCTGCCAAGTATACCGAGGCATTTGCACCAATTCTCATTTTAATTAAAAGTACAAAATTTCTGTGCACAAGAGTCCGTGAATATGGCCGACCGGAGGTTGGGAACATGCATGTGCAGAGAGAATTTTGTAGTGTCGCAAGACATCCCATCTTTACAACGTCTAGTCATTATCGACCAGAACATGGCTGGTTGCCATGCTTACATGCAAATCCTCCGGTAGAAGCTAGGCAGTAGTCGACTGATGACTCTAGAGCTTAATTTTAATTTAGCTTTATAGCTATTCAGTACACAGTGCA
>JAQBSW010002568.1:0-100689 GCA_029291075.1 Eudiplozoon nipponicum | reverse complement strand
TTTGTAATTAATAGGGTTTTTATTAAATAAACAGAACCGCGCGCGATCCGCGAGGATCACGCGGTGGACTATTGTGTCACTGCGGATTTATTTCGCTTAGTTGGATTATTCGCAATTTATGTGAAGGATTTACTGTTCACATTTAATTATACCTATCCGAACTTCAGAGAATAATGGATTAGTATAATGACATGAGTTTAAAACCATAGCAAGCAGTGAACTAAATATTTGTGAGTTTTTGTCATTGAAGTCTTTATACGGTTTACATATTCATTTTTAGTGATAACTTTTAACGATGACTCTATTCATATCATCATGTATTTTCAATCGAGTTTTTGTCATTGAAGTCTTTATACGGTTTACATATTCAATTTTAGTGATAACTTTTAAGGATGTTTCTATTCATATCATCATGTATTTTCAATCGAGTTTTTGTCATTGAAGACTTTATACGGTTTACACATTCATTTTTAGTGATAACTTTTAACGATGACTCTATTCATATCATCATGTATTTTAAATCGATGGTCTAAATACAGTTCAATTCAGACATTTGTATACGAATAACTGCTTGTGTGCAAAACATTTTTCTTTATAAACATAAATCATTTTAACTTTTGCCGTCTAGAAGACGGACAATTTAGTTTAACTGTGAATGGTGTTTAAGACCTACTTTTGCATTAAAATCTGTTTTTATTGCCGACCAACACATGGTCAATTTGGACTAACTCTGAATTATATTTCTATTTGCAACATTGTGTTCAATATATGTATAACACCATGTTTCTGCTTTCTCACATCAACCATCCGTAAAGGATCAGACTGTTTGTGTGCACGGGTAGTAATAATAACCACCCTGGATATGTAGGACGGGTACAGAATCACGAACTAAATAGCTACCCCGCAAAAATACTCCTACAATATTATCCGTTGTAGAGGCTCCAGTACTATTAGCTCACGCAAGCCCCATAGACTCCAAGTCAGATTAAGTCTTAGTGCGCCTACAGGAGTCTGATAGGAATGTTATCTCTTTCATATCTATTAATTTCATACCTACAATTCATTGAACCAAATTTTCAGTGTCCTCTAATTTAAGATTAGCCTCCGTGATAATAGCACTTTAATTTATAATTCATTTATCTATCAATAGACGAAGGACTGTGTACTTATGCGCAACACTGCACCCGAATATCTAACCTAGAATGAGATTAGAGGCGAAAAACAGAATTATTAAATTACCCGTCCCTTAACAATCCCAATATGCACTTATTTTAGAAAAATGAATCTACCATTAAAATCAAAATTTGAATTTTACCAAAATACATAATGTGCAATAAAGACATTCTGCACGCCGAGTCCTACATTGAAAAATGCCAACATACTTAAATTAACTTTATGCCGATTAGACCGTGCCTTTAACATTCTTAGATAAACCTTATCAAGTCAAAATTATATAATAACAATGAAAATAGATAAGTACTTATTTGGACAAAGGACATCTGGCCAGATAATTGAAATGATCCATCTACAAATCAAAGCAGGATTGTACAATTTGAGTGAAAAAATAATCAGCAATATTTTGTCAAAAGCATGGCAAGATGGATGAGAAAATATCACTTGTAGCAGATTCCCACGTTGATATTAAAAAATAAGATATATTTGACTAGGATAATTTCGACTACAATGTATTCGTGAAATACGACAGGGCTTAGATCCATGGTAAAATACAGAAATTCAGATTATAACAACATGCGGACATCAATTGTGTAGCATTACAACTAATGAACTCACAAGACAACGAGCAGTAGAATTTGTTATTAGTTAGTCCGATAAAGACGCGTTGAATCTGAAATAAAGGAAAGCATTAATATTAAAATTATCAACATATCTTAGTGAGCTACTGTCACAAAGAAGATCTTGAGAAATTTTTACCATCGATATGTGTAGGATGGAAGACATTAGTGAAACAAATAACGACCATGTATACTATTGGTGAGAGAGAAAAAGGTTGTGCTTGCAGTCCGTCCTCTCTGCGGAATATATTGAAGAAATGTAGGTTAACAGCCTTCTTAAATTCATCGTTTTGTATTGCTTTATCTTCGCGGATAATGAGGTGAAAACAAATGTTGCCTTGAAAATGGTATATTTAAACAAAGTTATTTTGGGTATGGTTGGAGTGGATTGAAGATTTACAATAACGCGTAATATATGGGTGACGAGTATGAGAAAATTTGAAAATGGCAGACTCGTGTGAAATGGAGATTACTCTTATATATAGTGGCTAAACCATAAGTGTAGGAGATTAGAAAATAGGAGGCGTTGTCAATAATCTTGACCAAGATTGAAAATTTGTTTCAGCAATGTGCTATTGAGGTTTACAACTCACTGATATAGAATATGAGAGGCAGAAAATAAGCGTTGAATATAAAAAGTCTCAGAATAGGGTTCCATATCGTGAAACATTACAGAGTTTGGATGTAATTTGGTTGAATTAAAGTTAGAAGTCCAGTAACTTAGAAAATATGATACATATGCGTTTGACATAATCAATGGTATCTATATCGAGGGAGAGGTTGGAAGATTTTAAAGGGGCAAAGCCAAGCTTCATTAACCGAGTTTTATCCTGGTTAATTTTGAAGCTAATAATGCAAAGTTGAGATTGCAAGAAGAATAACAGCTGAGTATTTGGTGATGAAAGTAAATCGGGGATGGAAGGGCAGTTTTAATCTTCTACCATGTCATGTGCACATTTAAAAATGCAGTGTCAATATTGCCACCAAATAAAACGGCTCTGCAGCGCATGTATTATGAATTTACACATTTTATAATACGCTAAATATACCGTTATACTCTAAAATACAAAAGATGTTTATTCAAAACAGATGAAAATAAATGATTCAATAAAAATTGATTTGATTATTCATGTAAGCAGGCACTATCTTAAATTAACAATTCAAAAGTCGTTATAAAAATTTTATTTTCCTCATTTCTACACAGGAAAACTTAAATAACTTCTCATCGGGCGAAATTTCTCTCAACGCATTACTAGAAACCAAACATAAATTTATTTTGTACAATCTAAACCTTTGGAATTAAATTAGACAAAAACGCTGAAATATAACTTTAATTTCGCATGCTGCCTGGATAGCTTTATAATATTGCCAAGGCGCGAACAAATCGTTAATTTATGCATATTTCGTGGCATGGTCTAATTTTTTAAATAACCTCAAAATAGTGAATTATGTTTGCACAGCTCCCTTTATTCAAATTCAAAAAGTGTTTTGTTGCCTTTCTTGTGTTTAGCATGGTTAGTTATAGATTTTTGCGCGACACCCGCCATAGTTTTCACAGACTTACTTCTTAATTTGCTCCAACCAATGCGAATTTATTTTGTGCTTGCTCTGACTGCTTAATTGTTTTGATTTGCAGAGGCAGAGATATTTCTGTATTATCTGTTCTTTCTTAAGTGTATTTTGATAATGAAAAGAAATTCGAAGCTTAGATTAATTTACCACTGTAAATGATATTCGGTTGGGTAATTTTTCTGCTTTATTTGAAACCGTCAATAAAAGCAGAAAAAGCTATTTAGTCTTAGTCTGGATAATTGGAAAATGACCATTATACAAATTATTCATTGCTACCTGAACTAGAACGATTTGCATAAAAAATTTGAATACTTTAAAGATATATTTAATCATATGGTGTTTATTTTTAGGCCATGCTAGTAAGCCATATATGATAATTACCAATCATTGTTTCAAAGTTTATGTCAGTAGTTCATCTTTTGCATCATTACCACTGTAAGGATTTTCGTACGATACATCATTGTACAGCTTCTGCGGATAGGCACATTGAAAAGAAAGTTGTCTTTGCAAAAAAGAAAAGAATAAATATATTGCCAAATGAAATTTAATAAAAAGTGTATATTATTTGGATAAGGCCAATATTTGAATGTGCAGCAGCTCCTTGCGTAAAATGCCCTGGCTTCAAGTAAATTCCGTACGACGTCACAGAATCAGTTATGTGCCAAGATGACTGAGTTGATGACATTTATTAGGGCCGGTATTGCGTTCTCCGGCAAATGCCGAGAAGGTCAGTTAGTGTAGCAGTGTCCAGAAATACTCCTAGACACTTGAGATCAGCTCTGGTTGACTGTCTATTGTTTATTCTGTTGTGGCGTTGACATCAGCACTGAGAGACTGTGTGAAGGCTGAGTATTGTCTCGTTGAAGATCTGCGACAATACCGTGGTAACTGGCACATGTGAAGGTCCAATAAGTAGATGTTGCTTCGTCTCACTAGTTGTGCAGCAACAAGATTGGCGTGACTGAAATTGACACTGTGTGTGAAGCAAATCCAGAAGTCAGCGTAGGTGAAAAGCCAGTATGACAGGAGACAGCACGCACACGTAGTGCACAGCAGAAATCAAACGTGATAACTGACTGGCATGGTAAATTCACCGTGCTTAAATAGCCTGAAATCGAAAGCTCGCACGCCATTGGTTAACGGCAAATTTCGCTTGTTTTAATTGGTGCCGCGTAAATTAAATTTGAATTTCATTTACGCAACATGTCGGCGAATTGTTCTTGAGCCGTTACATCACTTTCTACTCTGAAAGAACGAAAAACATTCCTCTCGGCGAGGCTTGATAAGAAATGTAAGGCAGAGTTCGAACCAAGTTAAGCAACTGGTTATTATTCTGCCCATAGCTATAAAAATATACCGTAAATGCTGGGCTTAAGTATGCTTGTTGGTTGCTTCAACAATGATATGATACCAAATAACCACTAGGAATTGCTACACAAAATGTTAGTTATAGTGGCCGGCCATACTGCGTGAGGCAAAACAGACCAGCCTAAGCTTTGGGAGCTCCATCGTGAGGATTTCAAGGCAGATTGCCACTGAGGTTGGCAGGTTTAAGTTGAAACCTGGGTAGCCTGGGTCGCCGTCTATGATAATGAAGTATTTTGGCTGTCTGAGGAAAAGTGGGTAAGTACCGCGATACTTTGGTTGTAGTGATGCAACAGCAGTGTAGTTGCGAACGAGTACTCTCTTGCAACTGTGGAGCTTCGGGTGAACAAAGACTGGGCGAGGAATATGTCTCAGCTGCTGTTCAGACGTGTTACCGAATTGAAGTCGGTGGCGGGTAGCTTCATCTTGTAGGTCATCCTGTGCGAGTAGTAGACGTGGGAACTGACTAGACAGGCGTAGATCCTTGCCGCACAAGAGTTGTAATGCCGCAGGCCACCGTGTAAATCTATCAATCATAGTAAGAAGGTAGGTGAAACCTTGAAACTTTGTCAGATGAACTATGTCGATGTGGACGATTGCTAGGCGAGAAGTAGTTCGGAAATGTTGCAACTTAGAACGAGTGTGCCGTGTGATCTTGTTTTTCTGGCAAATGGCACACTCGGAGACCCATCGCTTAGCGTTCTGTCTGAGTCTGTGACCCCAGAAACGATCTGTGAGAAGTCGGACAGTCGCTTTGCTTCCTGGGTGAGAAATTGAGTGAATTGAGTCGAAAACTTTTCTCTGAAGGCTGGTCGGCAGAACTGGCTTGTTGGGCTGCGTACCCATGAAGTAAAAATTGAGTAAGCCTTCCCAGAGACGGCATATGAACTTGGTGGGGTGACGGGCTACTGATCTTTGAATGTGAATGTCACCGCGCTGTTCCGTTCGCAGGAGAGATGGCGTTAGTGCAGGTTCACTGAGTGTCACAGAGTTGACAGTGAATGGCGACGGCGAAGGTGGTTGTAGCAAGACGTCTGGCCTGGAAAGGGCATCTGCAATGAAGTTTTGTTCGCCCTTGACATGAAAGATGTCAAATTGCCATTCGCTTAGACGTGAAAGCTGTCTTTCCACTCTGGCAGGGTACTTGGCGATAGTTGAAGTTGCGTTTCGAAGTGCGCTAACCAATGGTGCATGATCTGTGAAAAACACAAATCTGCTGCTGCCAATGATGCTTATAAAATGGCGCACTGCGTCGTGGATGGCGAGGAGTTCTTGAACGAAAGTGTCGTATCTCGAACTCTGTTCGTCTTTTGTTCCAAAGTGGCTCCAATAGCAAATTCAGAAGCATCTGTCGTGAGTAGAAATGGTCGTTGAAAATCTGGAAGCGTTAGAATTGTAGCATTTGCTAACGAGTTGATGGCGAGTCGAAGTAATTCATTATCTTTAAATGACCAAGTAATGATGGAATTCCTTAGATGCCTGCACAAGGGATAAAGTTGTCTTGAAAGAATGGGAAGGAACTTGCGATATTTGTTCAGGACTCCAAAAATTTTCTGTAACTAGCTACTATTCTTTAGTGACTTGATATTCCTGATTGAATTAGCCTTTGACGGCAAAGTTTGAATACCTCGCGGCGTGATATGATGCCATAAGATGTCCACAGATGTAGTTGAAATTTGCGTCTTGTCAAATTTGATCTTGAGTCCGTAGTTGGATAAGCGTGAGAGGACATTTCATAAATGCTTGGCATGAGATTCTAAGTCTGGACTGAATACCGTTATGTCATCAAGATATGACATACAGTAAACGGCGTCGTCACGAAGTATGATGTCCATGAGTCTTTGAAATGTCTGTGTAGCACACTTAAGTCCAAAAGGCATGTAAAATATTCTAAAAAGCCGAATGGAGTGAAGACTGCAGTCTTTTTAATATCTTATGGTGCTACCTGGATGTGATGGTAGGCTTGTCTGAAGTCAATCATTGAAAATAAATTGCTGCCTTTGAGTTTTTCAAGTAAGGTGTTAATATTTGGAATAGGATACGAATCAGATTTTCTCATTGAATTTAGCTTGCGATAATCTCCGCAGGCTCTGTACGATCTGTTTGATTTTGTGACTATATGCAGTGGTGACGCCCATGAACTTTTCGATGGTCTTATGATTCCCTCTTCCAACAGCCTTGCAAATTCTTCTTGGGCAGCTTTCAGTTCAGCAGGAGACAGTGGTCGCTTCTTGAGTGCGATATGTTGTCTTTCTGTGACGATATGGTGCATCGTGTTAGAGATTCGAAACTCTGACTTAATGAGATCGAAGAGCTGCTGATATCTCTGCTGAATAATGCACTGGGGTTGGCTGAATGACCTGTGACTCCAAACGCTACGAGGCAAGTGTCCAAAAACTTTGCTGGAGTCCTGTCGATGATATTTTGATTGGCAAGATCAACAATGAGTCAAAATTTCAAAAGGAAATCAAGGCCTATTATATTGTGTGAGACCTTGGCGACGATGAAGTTGTGAGAAAATTCACGCCGTAAACCTATGTTGAGTGTGTGATACCGGCTGCCATAAGTAGGTATGGGATCCCCTGTAGCTGTTGCGAATAAAACGCCTAGCGAAATCTCGGACATTGAATCACCCTTGAGAACTGAGATTGCTGCACCTGTGTCTATGATGAATTTTTCGCCAGTTTTGAAATCAAGAAGATGCACAAGTTCTTTAGGCTGTATGGCCGAGTATCGCAAACAAGTAGGCTGGTGAATGCGACTGACAATGTCAGATTGGCTGCCTATGTGGCATATTCGGCATTGACGAAAGGGTCAATAGGAATGTCAGATTGTAAGTTATTGCTTCCTTGTTGCGCCGTTGATGCCGCTGCTGCACAGAAACTACGGTCTTCTACTTTCTGCGCGATATGTTTCTCGATCCTGATGCTCCACTGCGCTTGATTTCTGTGGTCTTTCCCGTCAACTGTGAAAATTGGCATTCATTGGGAAATTCATTCGATCGGCAGAGACAGACTTGGCATGAATAAAAAACTTATGGTGATCATTGCACTAGCTCTTTGGGGCAAATATGTTAAAAGATTGCGGGGATCTAGATCGCCGGCTTCTCTTATTTCGTGTTTTGGGTGTAAAATTGTGTCGAGCGTTCAACTGATTTTGCTCGGATCACCCTATGGCCAATCCTTCCAGAACTTTAGCTTTGTTTGCTATTGTCCACTCTAAAAAGGAGATCCTATCATCCTGCGGAGAAAGACAAAAGGATGACGAATTTAACTTAGGTTCCAAATGCCTAAATTCTAACTCGCGTCTCTCAGATAAATCATCAATTGAGAGGGTGTTAGGGAGCAGTCTGGCGAATAATTTTAGTGATTGTGGATAATTTTTAATAAAAACAACCTTAGCCTTTTGTTCAGAAATATTGGTTTTATTCCAACGTTTTCGTAATTCCCTTAAAATCTCAATAGTGCCAAGGTTTGGCATGTCTAATTGCGCGTATTTATTAATTATATGTTCAGATTCTGTGGTACCCATCAAGGATTGTACTTCATTTTGTAGGCCCAAAATGGGATTGGGTAGTTTCCTAATGGCCTCAAGCTTGGGATAAATCCGTCGTTGCAATTCAGAAGGTAGTTTAGCAAAAACCTTTGACAGTTTTTGATGACTACCATAATCTAGAAACGGGGAGAAAGCGGAATCTACGCACATAAAGAATAGTTCGCTCTCTTCCTTCCAAACAGGAACGTCAGTATCTAAAATTGGACCTGACATTCTAATAATCTTACGGGATCTCAAAAGCATAAATTTAAAAGCAAGATGAAAATGTTTAAAAAGACTTTAAACAAAACGCTTACCTACAACCGGCTTCAACAGTTAAAATAGAATCTTCCGCCGTTGAATCTTCCTTGATGAGCGTGGAACACAGATGAAATTAGTTCCGTCACAAAATCGCAGGTTCGTTCTACACTTTCGTACAGTCAATGTTTTTTTACAGATCACCAAGATGTATTGCTTTGTACGCAGGGAAAAAAATTATTGGATAGAACACCTTCCTTAAAAAAATATACCCCAATGAAATTGCCCAGAAGACCTCGACTTTAAAGAGATTAACAACCAAAGTAAAACGTTTACGCAAATGTTAATTTACTGTACTCCCAAAAAAATGAAAAGGAAACACAGTCGATTGTATTTATACGAAAAGTTTCTGATGACTAAAAAAAGTACAGTACTCAGTATCCTGGCGCGGTCGCCAATTTTGAAAATGCAACAGCTTCAAGTAAATACCGTACGATGGTAAAAAGTCAGTCAGGTGTCAAGGTTGGCTGAGTTAATACTGGTGGGGGCCCTTATTAGGGCCGGTATTGCGTTCTCCGGCAAATGCCGAGAAATTTCCAATTTTGTTTTGTCTTTGATCGGGTTGAGTTTTTGTTCGTCCCAATGGAAATGCGGTTCTATCACATCTCTCTTTACTGGCGACGTTTCGGTGCCTACTTTCCAGCACCATCCTCAGGCCACTTTACACAGCACAATACTCACAATAGCAGATTTAAGCAAATGTGGTAACCTCGTTCCAAAACCATGCTATTTATATTTTTTGACTCAACACCGGTTTCAAACATAGAATTTATCTCAGTAACTAAACGCAATTTATAACTGTTTGCAATGAGCTGACCAATCCTTACCTCAGCTACCTCAAATTCCCGGTATACATGATCTCTTCTCGTGTGCAGAATGTTGTAGGGGAGAGAGAAAGTATCGAATCTTTTCTTATTTTTTATAACCGTATTGCTACTATGTCACGGCAATCAAAATTCAACATAATAAAACCAAAACCTTGACTGTCATATACTGTATTTTATTTAAAGCCGGGAACTAATGTATACAATGGTGTATGAGGTATTGCGCACATAGTAACAATATATGAAGCTAGCACTCCGACAAAATTTAAAAAAATACTTGAGTATCAAATATGATGCAACAGTCGTCACACTTATGAATCAGTACAAGAGGAAGAAGATTCAGATTGTTAGGCAAGTGGAAAATACCTCGTTCCTTAATAAATGTTTAAAATTTAATGTTATACCGAAATGTTTTAGGTTTAAACTTTCATTCGTTTCGGATAAAATAGGAAATTCTCTTAAGCATGAGCTTTGTTTACATTTAATAAAAATATCGATTAATAAACTAAACAAACGTAAATTTGAACTGATTAGAGAGAAGATTAAAATAAGATCCATATTACTCGCGAGGTTACATATGTTGGATTTAAAACACATTAAAGATTTCACAGACAAAACGAGGGATAATGAAATTAAAAAATTAGACAAAGGCACGCAAAAAAACTAACAAACTTAGGAATTAATTGCCCTTTGAGAAATAAGAGAATTGATGGGGTCATGTCCAAACGTTTAGTTAATTTATCGAAAATGGATCTCAAGGAAGACCAAAAACAAATTATTAATCTTGGACTTAATACTGCGATCCATATTGATTACATACCTAGGAATGAGATAATTACGGAAACAGTAAAGATTGCCTAGTTCCTCCCAGACAAAGATAAGATTAGGTTTGAATTGGATGTGTCCAAAGCGGTGTTAGAGCATAAAGAGATGAGATGCACGCGGAGATATGATTTTGAAACGTTTAAGAGCAGAATTATTATCCAATAAATAATATGCCTTAAGGCGGATAAAAGTGATGCAACGGTACTAATGCACCGGTCAGATTATGAATTGAAAGTGTATGAACAATTTAATAATTTCGAGATTTATAATAAAATAAATAAAGATCCATCTGATAAGTTACAAGGACAAGTTAAGACTATAATTAATAAAATGATTGAGTCGAAGGAATTAGAACCAGGACTTGGGAATTCATTAATACAACGTGACACAGTCCCTCCGAGAGTTTATGGTCTAGTGAAGATTCATAAACAGGGGAATCCACTTAGATTAATCGTTAATGTACAAAACTCACCAACGTATAGATTGTCTAAATTTCTATGCAACAGAATTAGAAAATATACTTATTTCTTAGATTAAACTTTAAAGAATACATATCATTTAATTGACATTATTAGTAGATATAATTTGAATGATAATGATAGAATGGCTAGCCTGGACGTTGTATCGATGTATACTAATGTCCCGGTACAAGCAGCATTAGAAAGTGTGAAACTTTAACAATAATTGTTTGCGCGGGTGGTGGTAAAAATTCTTTAAATCAAGTTTGCGAGCTTGACGTAAACACCAATCCCATTGTATTTAACCAATCGTCGAACAACATAGCAAAACTACCGCCAGCGACAATGCAATGACGCCTTTCGTCCTTTCTTGATCATCATCATAGAACGACGTCAAACTGACTATCAAGGATCAAACCGAATTGAATATATACGGAAATCAATTTAGATATGCGGCTCTCACCTCTAGCAGTTTCGCATACATTGAACTTGACTGGAAATGTCGGCTGCACAATTTCTATGCAGTCACGAACATTAACTGATTGTAGCTTTCGCCACATACATATATAGGCAATACAATTTGATATTAATTGATTGCGCGAGTGGTGGTAACAATTCTTTAAATCAAGTTTGCGAGCTTGAAGTAAACACCAATCCCATTGTATATAACCAGTCGTCGAACAACATAACAAAACTACCGCCAGCCGCAACGCACTGACGCGTTTCGACCTTCCATGTTCATCATCAGAGTACGACGGCAAATTGACTATCGAGGATCAAACCGCATTGAATATATGGAAATCAAATTTAGATATGCGGCTCTCACCTCTAGCAGTCTCGCATACATTGAACTTGACTGGAAATGTCGGCTGCACAATTTCTATGCAGTCACGAACATTAACTGTTTGCAGCTTTCGTCACATATACATATATAGGCAATACAATTTAAACAATAATTGATTGCGCGGGTGGTGGTAACAATTCTTGAAATCAAGTTTGCGTGCTTGAAGTAAACACCAATCCCATTGTATTTAACCAGTCATCGAACAACATAACAAAACTACCGCCAGCTCCAACGCACCGACGCGTTTCGACCTTCCATGATCATCATCAGAGTACGACGGCAAACTGACTATTGAGGATCAAACCGTATTGAATATATATGGAAATCAAATTTAGATATGCGGCTCTCACCTCTAGCAGTCTCGCATACATTGAATTTGCGGCTGGCGGTAGTTTGTTATGTTGTTCGACGACTGGTTAAATACAATGGGATTGGTGTTTACTTCAAGCTCGCTAATTTGATTTGAAGAATTGATACCACCACCCGGCAAACAATTATTGTTAAATTTTATTGCCTACATATGTATATGTGGCGAAAGCTACAACCAGTTTATGTTCGTGACTGCATAGAAATTGTGCAGCCGACATTTCCAGTCAAGTTCAATATATGCGAGACTGCTAGAGTTTAGAGCCGCATATCTAAATTTGAGTTCCATATATATTCAATGCGGTTTGATCCTCGATAATCAGTTTGTCGTCGTACTCTGATGATGATCAAGGAAGGTTGAAACGCGCCAGTGCGTTGCGGCTGAGGTATTTTTATGTTTTTGACGACTGGTTAAATACAATGGATTGGTGTTTACCTCAAGCTCGCAAACTTGTTTTAAGGAAGTGTGAAGCTTTGTTTAACAGAGTTCCTAGAGATAATAGAAGGGTAGTAAAATGATGTTAAGTAGCATTATGGAAATCTTAAATATTTGTATGCCTCCTCCTACTTTAGATTCAGAAATGAATTTTATAAACAAGTTAATGGTGTCCCTATAGGACAACCAGTATCAGTCACGGTTTCTAATATATTTATGCACTATTTTGAAAAAAGTCTGTTGTTAAAATCTCCTCTCAAGCCAAACTTGTATGCAAGATTCCTGGATGATATGTTTATAATTTGGAATCATGGGGATAATGAGTTAAATAAATTTCTCGAATTAATTTTACATTGGAAAACGAGAATAATGATGAATTACCCTTTATGGATGTGAAAATAAAACGGAATTGTTCCAGATTCGAAAGTGATATTTTTAGAAAAGAGACTTATTCGTGACTTCTTCTTAATTTCTTATCAAATCAACCATATGAAATGAAATAGGCATTCTTAAATCCATAATATTAAGGAGTCTAAGAATAGTCGATATAGAAAATAGAGAAAAGGAAATGAGGAGATTAAGGGAAATATTCGAACTAAACGGCTATCCGTCAAGTATAATAGATAGATTAGTTAATGAGATGTTGCAGAGATTTAATAATAACATAATAGACAAAAAAAGATGGAAACAGAACCGGATAAGCACAAAATTATGGTATTACCTTGTAACTCGCGGCTCCGTGTTACAACCCAACGATGTTCGATTTTTACAAATACAGTCCTCTTTAAGGTCAAATATTCTAACTCTGTTCCTACACAATATTTCTCTTAACTGTGATTTTAGGAACAATCTCTATTAGTTTCAAGCAGTTTTAATTGAGATTTCTTGAACTGCAATTTTATTTGTAATTATAATTTATTAATTAATTATGCCTATCCGAACTTCAGAGAATAATGGATTAATATAATGACATGAGTTAAAACCATAGCTAGCAGTGGACTAAATATTCGTCAGTTTTTGTCATTGAAATCTTTACACGGATTACACATTCATTTTTAGTGATAACTTTTAACGGTGACTATGTTCATTTCATCAGGTATTTTCAATCGATTGTTTATACTCATTTCAACTCAGACATTTGTGTAAAAATAACTGCTTGTGTGCAAAATATTTTTCTTTATAAAAATAAATCATTTTACCATGTTCATATCATCAAGTATTTTCAATCGATTGACTATATTCATTTCAATTAAGACTTTTGTGTAAGAATAACTACTTGTGTGCAAAACATTTTTCTTTATAAAAATAAATCATCTTAACTTTTGCCGTCTAGAAGACGGACAATTTAGTTTAACTGTGAATGGTGTTTAAGAACTACTTTTGTGTTTAAATCTGTTTTTATGGCCGATTAACACATGGCTAATTTGGACTAACTGTGAATTATATTTCTATTTGCAACATTGTGTATAATATACGTATGACCAGATGTTTTTGCCTTCTCACATCAACCATCCGAAAAAGATCAGAGACTGATTATGAGCACGGGTAGTAATAATAGCCACCATGGATATGTAGGACGGGTACAGAATCACGAACTAGATAGCTACCCCGCAAAAATACTCCTACAACCTGATTCAAAATTGAGCAGAAAAATTAGAATAATAGCAGCTAAATACAATATTAAAACAGTTTTAAGACAATCACCTACTATAGGCAATAAACTACCTAACCAAAAAGAAAGAGTAGAACCCCTCGAGACATCAGGAGTATATGCGATACCTTGCAAAGAATGTAATCTCAGGTATATAGGCGAAACCATGCGACCTATAAAGGTTCGTAGAGGTGAACATAAGACAGCCTGCAAATATGGACACATTCAAAGATCAGACCTAGCTAGGCATTCGAAGGAAACGGGTCATGAAATAGACTGGGAAGGATGTAAACGCATCGCGTTATGCAACCGCAACAGATTAACTAGACTAATTAGAGAGTCAATTGAAATAAAATCAGGAAAAGGTGTAATGAATGTAACATCGGTAGAAAAATCATTGGGCCCAATATTTAATGAAGCATTTTCTACGGTCAGAAAACGTGAGGCTGCGGAACCTGAATTAAGTGGGAACCTAAGTAAAAAACCTCGCTTATAGAAAACTGGTTGCGAATGATCTGTACCAATATCAATTTCCTATATACTTATCTTTCTCAATAAAAATGTTCCAGAAGAGGGTATACCGATTTAGCAAGGGTTAGTAGATAGGACATTAGATAAGACACATTTGACTTACATTGTTGCTTATATTTTATATATTTATGTAAGGTAGGAATATCTTAATAAATATATAATACGATTAGTCATAGAGAAGATATTCATGGTTAATAGCTATCATGTATCCTTTTAAGAGGATACTCAAAATGTATGATATATATATATATATATAGGTATATTATAGTATATATATACATATATATATATAGATAGATATGACTACACTGTTGTTATATTTATACAATAGTACTTATTCATATTTATATATATTATATATATATATATATATATATATATAAAGGTGTTACGATATTATATTTAGATATATATGTATATAGGTATAATGAATTATTTTAGTCATATGAGCATATATTCTTATGCAATTATTTCTAAGAGTTGATTAACTTCGCATTGTGCTTACGATTAGTTTTGAAAACCGTTAGTTGTCCATACTATCTCTACCTTTCTCTCTTTAATCTTTCACCTAAGCGTCGCTATGACATTCACTCTCCTTCCATCTAAGTAACTTGCTGCTCCATATTTGAACTAATTTGTTACTATGTGCGCAATACCTCATACACCATTGTATACATTAGAGTTCCCGGCTTTAAATAAAATACAGTATATGACAGTCAAGGTTTTGGTTTTATCATTTTGAATTTTGATTACCGTGACATAGTAGCAATACAGTTATAACAAATAAGAAAAGGTTCGATACTGTCTCTCTCCCCTACAATATTCTGCATACGAGATGAGATTATGTATACCGGGAATTTGAGATAGCTGAGGTAAGGATTGGTCTGCTAATTACAAATAGTTATATATTGAGTTTAGTTACTGAGACAAATTCTATGATTAAAACTAGTGTTGAGTCAAAAAAATATATAAATAGAATGGTTTTGGAACGAGGTTACCACATTTGCTTAAATCTGCTATTGTGAGTATTGTACTGTGTATAGTGGCCTGAGGATGGTGCTGGAAAGTAGGCACCGAAACGTCGCCAGTAAACAAAGATGTGATAGAACCGCATTTCCATTGGAACGAATAAAAACTCAACCCGATCAAAGACAAAACAAAATTGGAAATTGTGATCAATCGGATCTTTGTGAAACTGGCCGTGCAAAGCTATTACCCGCGTTCGCAAAACGCGGCATTGGAATATATGAAGCTAGCACTTCGACAAAATTTAAAAAATACTTAAATGTAGAGAAAGTCAGTTAGTGTAGCAGTGTCTAGAAGTACTCCTAGATCAGATTTGGTTAACTTGGGTTGTTGTTCCTTCTGTTGTGGCGTTGACATCCGTGGCGAGTGTGTAGCTGAGTAATATCGTTGAAGTTCTGCATTTACTGGCTCATTGAAGGGATCAACTGTAGATGTTGCTCCATCTCACTAGTTGTACAGCAACAAGATTGGCGTGACTGAAATTGCCAATGTGTGTGAAGCAAGGCTATTAAAGCAGACAGCATGCACACGTACGCACAGAAGAAGGCAGACGCGACAACTGACTTGCTTGGAAAATTCACCGTGCTTAAATAGCCTTGATTTGACTGCTCGCAAACCATTAGTTAACGACAAATTTTGTTTTTTTCTCAGTGGTGCCGCGTAAATTGGATTGAATTTAATTTACGCAATATGTCAATGAATTGCTTTGTGTCGTTACAAAACGATAATAGAACAGTATTTTCGCTAGTTGAATGGGTGTATATCTATAGTGATATTCGATAAGTAATTTTAGTTCACAACATGCCGTTTTAAATTCAGCAAACTCTGAATTCTTAATTAGTTCTTCATACTTTTATTATAAAGCCACATGTTAAGTCGTTTAATTGCCGAACAATATTTTATGCGATTTGACTCAATTTAAACGCTGTTCTTATTTCCATTTAGTTTATTTTCGTTTTAAGAATTTTACATTTCCTCGGTATTACTGTCAACGCTATTTTCTGCTTTAAATCATACGCTGTGTGTATATTCAAAGAAGTATCTACTGAACGGCGTTTTTATAAAATCCATGTCTGGAATCTTGATAAATTATATATCTCTTTGCCAATGTCTATAAGAAATGAATGCAAAATTTAGATCGACAGATTACACAATATCATCATTGTGCACCCCAAATTACTATCTCTTCTCATCAATAAATATCTGAACGGTAAACGTCTAGCCGTGTAATTTGACAGCTTAACAGGAGGCCTCTAGTAGTTGTATTCATTAAAGTCTCTGCGCAGAATTATTGTATCATTGTTTATTTTTACAATTTTATCATCCTGAATAGATCGTTCTCTATAAAATTTCCAAATTGCGGCGACTGTTTCAATATAATATTAAAGAATTAATTCAGTATTGAAAGTTTCAGCATCACACAGTTGAAATTTAGACTTTTTAATCGGTGTTAATAGTGAGTGCTAGATTTTTAGAAATTGAAATTTACAGGGTTTATATTTTTTATTTTATTAAATGAAGGACTGTAACACTTTCTGTAGTAGAGAGCTATTATTTACTCAGATAATATCCTTTAAGACTAAGATATTTCGGTCCTATCATAAACGTTCTCAAACATAAGGTGATTTAGTATTCATCTGTGTGTCCTTCTTCTGGCAACGACTGAATATCCTCCTTAGAATGATTGATAACAGATTCTGATAAAGGTTCATGGCGGGCGCAGCAGAGATTTATTAATATATATCTAATTATTTCCTTCGGAATTGCCACAAAATAATGGTAATACAAGCACCGAAATTTCATCACATCTTGCCAAACTTACTTACGCTGTTTGAAAGAATACACTTGTAACACGCGGCTCCGTGTTACAAACCAACGATGTTCGATACAGTGCTCTTTAAGGTCAAATAATCTAAATCTGTTCTTATACAATATTTTTCTTAACTTTGATTTTAGGAACAATTTCTGTTAGTTTCAAGCAGTTTTAATCGATATTTCTTGAATTGCAATTTTATTTGTAACTAGTAGTGTTTTTATTAATAAAAACAGAACCGCGCGCGATCCGAGAGGATCACGCGGTGGACTATTGTGTCACTGCGAACTTATTTCGCTTAGTTGGATTATTCGTAATTTATGTGAAGGATTTACTGTCCACATAGAATAATGGATTAATATATTGATATGAATTAAAACCATAACAAGCAGTGAACCAAACATTTGTGGGTTTTGGATTTGACCGCATTTTTCTTGTGCGGGACAATTGTTAGCACTCATAGGTCGGCAAAATCTTGAACCTTTTATGTTTTCAGATGATGTAATTTTTGGCCTCAGTTGATGGGTTCTCACTTGTCCCTTCTCCTTTAAGCCTTCAATTAGCTGATTGTCTGAAAGCGCTTTAGGATCAAGATCCGCCATTGATCTTTTACCTATATTTCGAGACGTTATTTCCAGTCTCATCTTCAGGGTTGACACAATACGCACAGGAGTAAAACACAACTTGTGGCAAATGTGGTATCCTCATTCAAGGCAGATATATTTATATATATTTTATTTTAATTGTCTTCCTAATATCCGGTCTTCATACCTAGTCTCTAATACTCAAATGTATACAAAAACTTATCCCTGTCCCCCTCTGCGCACACATCTACCTATAAACATGTGTATTTTAACTATAAGCACACCTAATGGATTGACATACACGCCTATCAATGATGTCTATATATTAATTGCTGTACCGGACGCATAGAAAGATCAACAAATTTTGAATTCTATATTGCTGTAATCCTCACCTGCCCCCCAGTTCACCTAATTCCATCCAGCTTGCAATCGGTTATATACAGAGAGATTAAAAAACTATTGAAACTCTATAGAGTATTATTCTATCATTTTGACAAGACCGAATACGGAAGTTACACTAACTAAATCGTTTTTCCGCTCAGTACACATTTATACTCAGATACTATATGAATTAGTTTCTGTATTAAAATATCGTATATATCTATATATATAGATAAACATATAAGCAACTATGTGGGTTACTCCCACATCTTTTATAAATATCTATATATCTAAATATAACTATACCTACGTGTATACACTATATATATTCAGCAATCTTTTATATTTTAATTTTATTTTTACTTATATATTTGTACCCACATCTTATAAAATATCCATTTATACATATGTCCACACGCTATCTATGTATATATATAGATAAGCATATAAGCAACTATGTGGGTTCATCCCACATCTTTTATAAATATCTATATATTCATCATATATCTATATATATATATATATATATATATATATATATATATATATATATGATGAATATCATCATCTGAAAAGCATAAAAGGTTCAAAAGATTTTGCCGACCTATGAGTGCTAAACAATTGTCCCGCACAAGAAAAATGCGGTCAAATCCGAAAACGGAAAAGCGACAGCACTGAGAAACAAAATAATACATCTTTTAAAATTATTAACCGTTATGTTTGTTCATACTGCTTGATAAAATCGAGAATCATTGATAATTTTAAAAGATTCAGCGTGAAAATAGTAGAGTGTGTGTACTGGTCATTATGGCCTAGGTTATTCTTGAGTGACTATGTGAAGTTACGATATGCGTAATAATTGCCAATATTATGATATGAAACCAATGACTACTAATTTTTACCATACAAATCAATAGCTTATGTAGATGGTAATAACAAATTAATTAAATGTGAGCTAAGTCGTGAGACATACGGTGCCTTTTTATGGTGTACAAATTATAAGACATGAAAAAAGGAATCGTGTGATTCCATATGAGTTGATCACGTTATGTTGAGTAGAGCGCAAATGATGCGCAAAAAATTAATATTTGATACATAGATTAATTAAAAATTATTTGAAAAAAATTCTATAAGTTTCACGTTTTGTAAAATAATTTATTATTTGGTTTTGATTATACGGATTACAAGCCTGCAACGCATATAGATTGTTAAAAATTGTCAGAATCAAGCAGTTAGGTAAAAAAATTAACGTGTCAATGCTTAAGGAAGTAGCTATCGCAGCTCGTATAATAATGACTTACTTTGGATATCTGAAAAATCGGGTAAAAACTACGATACCTAGGTTCCAGTAGCGCAACAGTGGCTTCATTGCGAACGAATACTTTCATACAAATGTAGAGAAGCGAATGAACGAAGACTGGAAGATGCTCGTGTCACGGCATCTGAGCTACTATGTCACTGAAATGAAGTCAAACATGAAAAGATTCAAATTTTGTGTCATCCTCTGCGGAAAATAAACTTAGGAGCTGATACAATAGGCTTAGGTCCATGCCATGCGACAGTTATGACACAGATTTTTAATAATATTTGCGTAATCGGGAACGTATTGCAAGGTGTACTACGGGTAATGTATCGACCCAGTTGTCATTAACTGCAGAGGATGCTAAAGCTGCTATGAGTTTCCTATGAATTCACGCTATCATACAATTAGCCTGGGGCTGGTAGTCAATTTTCATCATAAACCGCCTCCAAAGGCAGTTCTGAAACGATTGGATGAGCAGCAGGTAATTCTATCAGTAATTACCTCGTATTTTACACCATATTGCGTTATCAATGCAGACATATAACCATATGTTTCTCCATTAGCAGAAATGGTGCCGCGGTGTAACACCGGGGCCAACGGATGAATCGATCATAATAATATGCTAGCTACAATCTTGAACCTCGGTCAGACAAACTTTGACAAAGTGAAGGATTTCTTGGAATGACGTCGTTTGGAAAGGTGACGATTTAAAATGAGCGTGGCAGGTGATTTTATTCTTTTGACGTGTAGCACCCTGGGAAACGCATCGAATAGTGTTCTGCATATGTTTGATAGTGGGCTTGCTACCTTGCTGAAAAATAGAATGAATGGAGACTGGTGGCCAAAATTGGCTTGTCTGGCTGTGTAGACGTGAATTAGACAATGTATAAAACCTGCCAGAATCAGCATTCGAACTAGATAGGATGACGCGCTTTTGATTTTTGTATGTAAGTGTCGGCGAGTTGTTTTGTTTGTAGAAGAGATAAAGTTAATATAAGCACATTTTGAGTCATCGAATTAATCGAGAATTGCGAAGAAAAAGGCAATTGTAGCAAGACGTGTGGCATTTCCGAAATACAAAAGCAGCAACTCTGAGCAAATTCTGGATGTGTTAGCATATTGGAACTTTCTAACGAATTGGTAGAGCAATACCTCGTAATTGGACGACCAAGAATATGTGGAACTTCTTTTTTGTCCTTTTCCTTTCCGTGGAGCCTAAATAATGGAAATAGTTAGTTTTATAGGTCAGAAAATTGGATAGTAGTAGGGAACTCTCAGAATTTTTATATAAGTTCTTCAACGTCTTAAGTGACGCAATTTGCTTGATAGAATTAGCCTTAGATAACAATGTCTATACATATTATGTTGTAATAAAATTCCATAAGAAATCAATTGATGTAGTTGCAATATGAGTCTTTACTTTCGATACTGAGTCCGCGATTTGTTATATGTGCTAGGTCGTTTCTTAGATGTTCGGCATGAGAGTCTAGGTCAGGATAAAAACCATTACGCTAAAAAGATACGAATGTTGTTAATGAACTTTTAAATGTCTGAACGACACACTTGAGACAAAAACGCATGTAAAGGTATTCAAGTTGACAGAAATCTTCTCTTTATCTTCTACCGGAATGTGTTGGTAGGCTAGACTGGGGTCTATCACTGAGACGTAATTACTTCGAATGATTTATTCAAGCAGTAAATTTATTTTAAGAGTAGGGTATGCGTCGGCTTTTGTCACAAAATTAAGATTTCGATAATCCTCACAGGCTTTGTATGATATGTTTACTTAAGAGAAAAAGTGTAATGATGATACTGATGAACGTATTTGTAGTCTGATGATGCAATCTTCTAATAGATTTGATAGCTCCTTTTGGTCAGCTTTGAGTTTAACTGAGGAATATGTGTCCTCTTAAGTGCGATTAGTTGATCTGTTGTGATAATACCATGCATCATGTTATAGCCAAGTAGCTGAATTTTCTAAGATTGAAAAACGACTTGTGTTTTGCAAGAAATACCGATATTTCTGTCGAACGGTGCACCGGTGATAACTCTTTGATCTGTAACTCTAAACGTTTGGAATCAAATGACAGAATATTGTCTCAATTCCGGTGGCGGGGTCAATGATTGTTTGATTGGAGAGATCAAAATTAATCATATATTAAAAGAGAAAATCAAAGCCATTTATGGTGACTGAGACCTTGGTGACAAAATATTTGTGAGAAAATTTACTTCGTAATCATATTTTAAGTGAGTGGTGCCGGCAACCATAAGTGATAATGGGCTCCCCTTTGCGAGTAGTACCCCTAAAGTCATCACGATCATGGAGTCACACTTAAGAACATAATCTGCTGCACATTTGTCTACGATAAATTCCTCTTCGATTTATATATTTAGAAAGTGCAGAAGTTCATTGGGTTTTATGTCCCTGTCATAAAAGATAGTAACCTGGTAATTGTATATGACATTATTATTTGTGCTGTCTTTGAGTCTAGTTCTACTTAAAGGAAAATTATAAGTATAAACTGCAGAAATAGTCGTTCGAATGTTGATGATTTCTTTTGTGTGTGACGAATATGCACTGTTATGTAATGTTATATAGTGAATAATTAAACTTTGTGACGTTGCACAGCGTACTAGCTGTGGTGTTATACAATTATAACGATTCAAATTTATTCGGCGACATTTCGCAAATAATTTTAAATTAAATCCGATAATGAGAGCGCGTAATCCGCAAAAAGGTAGGTGGAAATTGGATCTATACATGCGCAACACACTCTGATCTACTCGTTGTCTACAATTGCTGCCGCCATTTCTGCCGCACTGATTACATACACTTGCTGCCTTGCTGGCATTTACACACGCTGTGTCACTAACTAGGCCAGCCGTCAGTCACACCAATCTTATAATTGCTGCGCATTAAGTAAAAAGTAATCGAAACATTTTAATCGGATTTCTACGAGTGACAGCCGTTATTCTGTTTCCGCAGACATTCAGCAAGACTCGTCAAGGCTTTTGAACAACAAATAACAAATCCAGCTTCATCAACTCTACAGGTACACGTGCATTTACCCAGAGTATATCTAGTCCACAAACAAGACAAAAAGAGCAATTGTTTAGAAGCATTTCTTGAAATCCTCCTTTGCTCAGACTCAAAAATTGTCACAGAATTTTCCGGTGAATATATCCATAGACCCATTAAGTGATCTAAATTAATCGCTCATCTATTCTAACTTATTAGTAACGTTGCATGGCATTCTAGTTAGGAGCGTTACATTGTTGACCGCGCCAGGGGAGCAATAAAATTGTTGTGACCTGATAACTCAAATTGTTTTTATAATCTAAATTCTTTGCGCTACTTCGAAATTTTTGTAGACGGAAATTCTCCATTATGCAATTATTAGTAAAGCACAACTGCCGACGTCAGTATTTCTAATACGCAAAATTACCAGCGTATATCATCCGCATCTTCTTTTTAAAACTCTGCAAATTAACATTTACCGTCAAGTCTGCGAATTATTCGGTTAAATTCGTGATAATAATTTGTTCAGTTCAAAGTTACAAATTAATTTAACAGCGGCTATTTCTGTGCCATATTCCCTTCTTTTTAATATGTGGTGACAATTATTTAGTGCAGTTTAAAAATAAAGTTGTCTAATCTATTTACCAGTGGTAATAATCCTCCAAATTATTTCAGTTAAATCGTTACCAGAAGGTTATTGAAAGCGCTTTGTTTCTTAAAATGGATTTACGACGTGAATTTTCTAACAAATTTTTCGTCACCAAGATCTCAAACAACACAACAGGCTATGATTACCTCATAAAATACCCGATTATTTTTTATATCGTTAATCAAAAGATCATTGATCCCTTCACCGGACTTGAGCAAACATTCTGGCACTTGTTTTTTCAAATGTTTAGAGTTACAAGTCAAACAGTCATCATCGGTGCAGCTTTCGAGAAAAATATCCGGAGCTCTTGCAGAACAGAAATCGTATTTCGATCATAGAAATTTCAACTAATTGGCTACAACACGATGCATCGTATTATAAATAAAACAGGTCAACAAATCGCACTTAAGAGGAGACATTTTACTCAGCTAATCTCAAAGCTGCCCAAGAAGAGTTTTGAAAATTATAAGAAGAGGGCATCATCAGACCACCAAAACGTTCATCGGCACCACCATTAAACCTTTTTTAAGCAAACTTATCATACATAGCCTGTGAGGATTGTTGCAATCATAATTTACATGCGTTTTTTTCTCAAGTCTGCCGTTCAGACATATCAAAGTCCATGGACAACAATCTTTGCTATGACTCGAATTACTGTATGTCATATCTTGATAGCATAATGGTTTATGTCCTGACCTAGACTCTCATGCCGAACATCTAAGAAACGGCTTATCATATTTATCAGAACGCAAACTCAATATCGCAAGTAGAAAACGGATATTGCAACTACATCAGTTGATTACCTATGGAATTGTATTACACAACAACATATATAGACTTCTTTGTCCGAGGTTAATTCTATCAAGACCATTGCGTCACCAAAGATATTGAATAATTTAAATAAAACTTTTGAGAGTTCTCACCTACTATCGCAAGTTCCTTTCTCGCCTATCAAAACAACTTTATCCGTTATATTGACATTTCGGAATTGAAAAGGACTAAGAAGATGCTCTACATTTCCTTGGTCGTCTAATTAAAAGATATTGCTTCGTCGTGCCACTATGCTAGCACCTCAAGATTTCGAACGACCGTTTCTTCTCAGAGTTGCTGCCTCTGAATTTGCAACCAGAGCCACTTTGGAAAAAGGGACTGGCGTATTTCGGAAACCTATTAATTTTAACTCGCGTTCTCTACATCAAGTAGGGAAACTCCTCAAGATCCATGACGAAGTTCGGGACTTCATTAGCAAAATAGGCTTCAGCAAATTTGTTATTTTTACTGATCATCCACGATTAGATAGTGTGCTAGAAATATGAATCCAATAGCTTTTATAAACCTGCTAGAGTAGAAAGACAGATTTCAAGTATAGGCGAATGACATTTCGACATTTGTTACGTGAAATGCCAACAGGACATTAATGTAGACAAATTTTAACATCAATCGTTATGCTAAAATTGCCTTGCCCTTAGCATTTCTCGGTCAACTCAATGACTATCAATGAGCCTATATTAACATTATCTATTGTACAGACTAAACAACGCGCCAACACTTACATACAAAGATCAGTAGCTTGACATTTATTTAACATCAGTCGTTATGCTAAAATTGCCTTGTCCTTAGCATTTCTCGGTCAACAAAATGACTATCAATGAGCCTATATTAACATTATGTATTGTACAAACAAAACAACGCGCCAACACTTACATACAAAGATCAGTAGCTTCACAGTTATTAGCGACGGCGAAGCTGGTTGTAGCGAGACTTCTGACCTGGAAAGGGCGTCTGCAATGAAGTTTTTTTCGCCCTTGACATGAAAGGTGTCAAATTGCTACTCGCTTAGACGCGAAAGCTGTCTTTCCACTCTGGCAGTGTACTTGGCGATAACTAAAGTCGCGTTTTGAAGTGTGCTAACAAAAGGTGCATGATCTGTCAAAACAACAAATCTGCTGCTGCAAATGAGGCTGATAAAATGGCGCACTACGTCGTGGATGGCGAGGAGTTCTTGACCGAAAGTGTCGTATCGCGTTTCTACTAGTTGGAGAGTACGCGAGTAGAAATTGATAGGCTTCTGAACTCCGTCGATCTCTTGTTATAACGTGGCTCTAATAGCGAACTCAGAAGCATCTATCGTGAGTAGAAATGGTTGTTGAAAATCTGGATGCTTTAGCATTGTAGTATTTGCTAAGGAATTGATGGTGAGTCGAAGTAATTCCTTGTCTTCAGATGACTACGTAATGATGGAATTCTTGCTAAGTCTTCTTAGATTCCGCAGGTGCCTAAACAAAGGATAATGTTGTCTTGAAAGGCCGGGAAATAACTTGCGATATTAGATTAGGACTCCCAAAAATTTCTGCAACTCGCTTCCTGTCTTCGGTGACTTGATATTCCTGATTGAATTCGCCTTTGACAGCAAAGTTGGAAGACCTTGTGACGTGATGCGATGCCCTAATGTATCCTCGAATGTAGTTGAAATCTATGTCTTGTCTTAGTTCCTCTTGAGTCCGTGGTTTGATAAGTGTGAGAGGACAATTCGTAGATGCTTGGCCTGAGATTCTAAGTCTGGACTGAATACCATTATGTCATCGGGATATATCATACAGTAAGCGGCGTCGTTGTGAAGTGTGTTGTCTATGAATCTTTGAAATATCTGTGTAGCACATTTAAGTCCAAAAGGCATGTAAAGATATTCGAAAAGGCCAAATGGAGTGATGACCGCAGTCTTTCAATATCTTCTGGCACTACCAGGATGTCGTGATAGGCTTGCCTGAGATCAATTACTGAGAAGGAATTGCTGCCATTGAGTTTTTCAAGTAAGGTGTTAATATTGGGAATAAGATATGCAGCAGATTTTGTCACTGAATTTAAATTTTGTTAATCTCCGCAGGCTCTGTACGAAACGTTTGATTTGGAGACTAAGTGCATTGGTGACTCCTATGAGCTTTTCGATGGTCTGATGATTACCTACTCCAACAGCTTTGAAAATTCCTCTTAGGCAGCTTAAATTTAGCAGGAGCTAGTGGTCGCTTCTTCAGTTCAATAGGTTGACTTTCTGTACCGATATGGTGCATTGTTTTGGAGACTCATAGATCTGACTTGCTGAGATCGAAAAGCGATCTGTGTTTTCGAAGAGCTGCTGATATCTCTGCTGAATGATGCATTGGGATTAGCTGAATAACCTGTACCTCTAAACGCTCGGAGTCAAGTGTCCAAGAGCTTTGCTCAAGTCCAGTGTAGGTGTCGATGATCTTTTGATTGGCAAAATTAACAATGAGCCGAAATTTCTAAAGGAAATCAAGGCATATTATATTGTGTGAGACCTTGGCAACGATGAAGTTGTAAGTAAATTCACGCCGTAAACCTATGTTGAGTGTAGCTGTTGCGAGTAATACGCCTAGCAACATCTGGGCCAATAATTTCACCCTTGAGAACTAAGACTGCTGCACCTGTGTCTACGATTAATTCTTTGCTAATTCTGAAATCAAGAGGATGCAGATGTTCGTTGGGCTGTTTGGCCGGGTCATGCAAACAAGTAGGCCGATGATTGCGACTGACATTATCAGTTTGACTGTCTATGTGACATATTCGGCGTCGATGAAAAGAGTCAATAGGAATGTCAGATTGTAAGTGATTGCATCCTTGTGGTGCCGTTGATGCCGTTAGTGCGCAGAAAGTAAGGTCTTCTACATTCTGCGCCATATGTTTCCCGATATGGACGCTCCACTGCGCCTGTTTTCTGTGTCCTTTTCCATCAACTGCGGAAATTGGCATTCACTCGGAAATTCTTCTAAACGGCAGAGACAGACTTGAAATGAATAAAAATTTCTGGTGATTATAGCACCAGTTGTTTGGGGGCATATATGTTAAAAGATTCCGGGGATCTAGATCGCAGCCTACTTTTATTTCGTGTTTTGGGTGTAAAATTGGGTCGCGCGTTCATCTGATTTAGTTCGGATTTTCCCATGGCCAATTCTTCTAAAACTTTAACCATGTTTGCTATTGCCCTCTCTAAAGAGGAGATCCTATCATTATGCGGGGAAGGACAAAAGGATGACGAATTTAATTTTGATACCAATACCCAAAATTCTAACTCGCATCTCTCAGATAATTCATCAATTAAGTGATTTGTAGCTGTCTGGCGAATAATTTTAGTGACTGGGGAAGATTGTTAATAAAAACAACTTTAGCCTCATGATCAGAAATATTGGATTTATACCAATGTTTCCGCAATTCCCTCAAAATCGTAATAGGGCCAAGGTTTGGCATGTCTAATTTCAGTGAGACCCTGCAAAGATTCTACTTCATTTGGGAGGCCCAAAATGGGATTTGGTAGTATCCTAATGGCCTCAAGCGTCCGATAAATCCGTCGCTGCAATTCTGAAGGTAGTTAAGTGAAAACCTTTGACAGTTTTTGATGACGGCTATAATCTGGAAACGGGGAGAAAGCGGAGTCTACGCGCATAAAAAATAGTTCACAATCTCTATCCCAAACAGGAACATCAATATCTAAAATTGGACCTGACATTCTAAGAATCTATCGGGATCTTAAAAGCATTAATTTTTAAGCAAGATGAAATGTATAATAAAAGACTTTAAGCAAACGCTTACCCAAAATCTGCTTCCACAGTTTCATAAAATCTTGAATGAGCTAGAACACAGATTAAATTAGTTCTTTCACAAAATCTGAGTCCACAGATCTACTTTTATTATAAATTAATAAGTAAATTTGAATTTCATTTTACGAAATATGACAACAAATTTTTTGAGCCGTTACAAAAGAATATTAAGTAAATAAATTGAGTTCATGACCTAAAATGTTACAAGTGAAGTTTCACAAGGATCAAACTTAGAACCAATTTTATTTAAAAATAATATTACATTTACAAACTATATTTCTGTGGTCAATTTGGCAAATTTGCTGATTGATTAAAATTCGTCTTCCCAAAGATCCAACAAGTATCGAACTCTCAAAATGAAATAAAATAACACCAAATTTGTTTGATGGTAGTTATTTAATAACATTAGGGTTTGAGAATAAGTAATAAAAATCTAAAGCATTAAAAATCGGTAATAGACAGAGTTAAATTATTTTTATTTATTGTGATTCCATGCTTAGAATTTATTTTGTGTTAACTTTAGCAAAGAAAGAAAACAAAATTTAGGCAAAACTATTTAATGTAATGCTTCTCACAGAGACATGTTGAAAGATAAATTAGCTGCTATATGAACACATGTGCTAATAAATAAATCAAATGGTATATTTCAGATGTATGTTGGAATTAATACGATACTTAGATATGCTGCCAATCTTTGTAACTCAATGAAAACATTATTTGTCAGGCATACTAGAAGCTATACAAAGAAAATGTGTAAGCCCATTAATAGCTCTGTACCTACTATATATGTCAACAATTACTGTTCGTATCTATACAAATTTTATGGTTTCAGAGGCTATGCTTTTGTGTAAAATATTCAACTTAGACAGTGGACCCAAAGCATAAGATCCAATAAGAATGATTCATGGGTAGAAACTAGGTATAGACATACAGCGATCTCATCTACTTTGGTGGAAAACATTGCGGTAAAGATATTTCATTTTCAATAATTTAGAAAATTTACCACCATCAGAAGAACGCCTTTGGCAAGATATCTTTCAAATTTGTATGTACTAAGAAAATATTCAAATTTGATTGTTTAGAACCCTAAATTAAGACAATACTTTATCATTGGTTTAACAAGATCAGGCTAAATGTGATCAGCAAAATATCTTTTGAGATTTTTGTATCCTATCCTATATTATTAGATTGGAAAGACTAGGCATCATATCATCCTTGTGGCTATCATTACAGATAAACAGTTTATAGACATGGAACTCACTTTTTGCAAAAAAATATTATATTATTATATAATATATATATTCCAATTATCGTGTCAGATAGCGTTGATGAAAAATCTATTATTATTTGTATATCTCACTGTTGTATTCTGAATATATTAGCGAACAGAAATTTTGGCTTATTATAGTAAACAGGACCAGTTAATATTATTTATCTTGATGAAAAGGCGGCACAAAATATGGCAGATAAATTAAATGACTTAATCATAGATCCGGCGGAAGCTGAAATAAGTAAATGTTATAGTGTTGGCAAACGGTCTGATCGTCCAAGATCTGTCGTTGTGAAATTGAAAAAATGCCGATAAAAAAGCAAATTGAAGCCATTAATAAAAAGAAAGGTGAACACCCTAAACTTCACTACCTATTAATCGGTCGAGATAAAACAATTCTTCAAAATTGTAACATCAAAATGTGAAAACCAATCAGGAGCAGAAATTATTAAATCCAGATCATGTACTAAAATAGTAGTCACAAATTTATTCAAAAATCAAAAAATGTAGTGTATTGTACTCAATATTATACAGCATTATAGAAAGGACTGCAGTCCACAAAACTCAACAAAATAACTATAAAAGAAACCAACAAGTTAAACTATTAAAAATCGAAAAGTGTTTAGATAAGTCACATACTTCATATGCTGTACATACCAACTAGAAATGTTAAAAACAAAGTTTTTGCTATGTAATTTTATGACAATTAACGATTTTGATTTTATAATATCGTATGAGCAGTAATTTTAGCAAGGGACATTAAAATCACAAATTTATATTCCTCATTATTTTTATTTAGAAAAGACAGATTGTTAGATAGAAGAGGGTGGAAGTACTCATTTATAATAAATCTATGTTAGAAAATGCAGATAGAGTTACATACTAGTAGATATAGTACTGTCATTGATTTTATACCTATACAATTCGATAATTTAGTCATAACAACAGTTTACAGACAGCCATATGCTTGTATAAATGATGTTATAATTTTAATAAATATTTTCATGTATATATATATTGGACTGCCATGATTATAATTTGGTGGTAGGCGATTTTAATAAGATGCTTAACTGTGAAATAATCAATCTTTTTCTAAACATGATCTAAAGCAGATTAAGGTATGACCTATAGAGTTCAGGAATGCTTAGACAATGTATGTTTTATAAATTGAATCGTTTAACTGGTACAGTTATGATGTTGTAAACTATTTCAAAGAAATGGTTCACAAACAAATAACATTACAATGGAACAACTTGTGTAGCAGAAGTCAAAAACTTAATTTTGAGAATGCACAGATGCAATGTTTCAAAATTAACTGGAATCGTTTCAGAAAGTTAAGCGTGGTGATTGATTATGAAAGTTTTTACATTATGAACACTGATGAATTTGTTTCTTCGGTTTCAACGGTATTATATGATTTATTTCATACATCTACGTTTCAGAATATTATACCAAAACGAATCGATAAGCAATTATGTAAACTAAGAATTAGACGAGATAATGCAATGAGATGTAGTCTTGTCAATAGTATTTTAAAAATGAGGTTGGATTTGACTGACAATGAAATTAATTCATCACTGATGAAAATTCGCCAAAGATCAGAAAGAATCATATCGTGTAAACTAAAGAGCAATTCCAGACTAGGATAAAACCTCCTAAAAGATTACAGTAAATATAAGGAGAAATTAAAGCTTATATTACCGGTGGATAAAACTGAGTATGAATTTCTCTGTGAATTGGAGGAATTATTTGGTAATTTGATATGTAATCACAGAATGAAGGGAATATTACGGATCCAAATAATCTTTCGGGTAACCAGGAACCAGGACTTGTTATCAACATTATCAAAAGTAAAATCCAAAAAACAAAAATATCACTTTGGTATATCGATCGATAACCTATTGCAATTATCCTTAGCTTTTATGAATGCGCTCTGCATTTTTATAAACAGAATTCTGAAAGAAGGAAATACACCATCGATATTCTAACGATCTTAGCTAAATCGTTGCCCAAGGTAAGTAAACCAACGTGCGCCAATGATTATAGATTAATCTCTATTATTCCTTCATTTTTAAGATAATAGAACGACTGATACTAGATCATTTAGAACGTATGTTTACCACATGGCTGTTCGAAAGATCGATCGATAATTGCTAATATGCTATCTATGTGGAAACATGTAATTAAATTAGATGAGAAAATGTTAGATGCATTAATTGTCTTTATAAATATATAAAAGGCTTTTGCCTCAATATCTTTTGACGCTATTTTGAATGAGATTAATTCGTTCAATATTTTTTCGAATATTTTTAGATTACCCAAGTTTTATTCATAAAATAGAAGAATGCGTATTCAAGTAAATAATTTGACATCAAAACCATTAAAAGTACCAAGTGGAGGTTCACAGGGACAAGCTAGGGACTAATTTTATTTAAAATCATATTTGCATATATTCAAACTGAGGATGATATAAAAATCATATTTCCAATGGATCCAAAAAATATCGAGTTCTCAAAAAATGACATAATGTAGGAGGTTTTGTAGTTAATGTAAGAGGTACTGCGGGCTAGTTGTCTATTTAGTGAGGTTGTGTCTTCCTATCTATGCTTGATAGCTGTTATTACGATTCGCGTTCATGATTAATCCCTGGCCCTATCCCGAAGGGTGATGTGAGAAAGCTCAGTCGAAATGTCATTCCTCTATTGAACACAATGTTGCATAGCAAAGATAAAAATCGTATAAAAGTGGTCACGATAAGCATAAAATAAAAATCCATGTTTTGAGTGCTGTCACAATAAACCACTGTATGCTAGATTTTGAGTGTTATCCTAAAAATCCACTCTAGGGTAGGTTTTGAGAGTTATCATAATAATCCACTGTATGCTAGGTTTTGAGATTTATCATAATAATCCACTGTAGGCTAGGTTTTGATAGTTATCAATATTGTCAACACAAATTACTATCTCGGTGTAAGAGAAGTTACAATAAACACAACAAATAAATCCAGAGTGTCTCAACAGGATAGATAGTTTCGTGTGAATGAAAAATTGCACAAAATATATAAAATCGATAATTTCTTGGCAGAGTAGTTAATAATTATTTATGGAGGTTTTAAATACACAGAATATATATATCCAGAATGTCTTAGCTGAGTGGTTGATAGTCAGGTGCAAAGGGATAAACACATAAAGTATATAAATCCTGGCATTGAGCGTTAAGTCACATAAATCCACTGCATGTTACCGGCGTATTTCGCGCTGGCGTCTCTTCTTATTACACAAAACTCCATTAATTACAATAATTAAACTTGCAGTTCAAGAAATCTCAATTAACACTGCTTATTCGAAATATCTTATCGAACGATATAAAACTGCAAATGTGTATAATTTAGATTAGACCAATAATGAAATATGCTGCCCAATTTGGAATCCATTGAAAAGGGTAATTGACAAATAAGCTAGAAGCTGTACAAAGTAAACTTATGAAACATTAGCCCTGTCTCCTGCACTATATACGCCAGTAGATAACAGTTTGTATCACTGAAAACATTGTTTCGGAGAATGTGATATTGCATAAATGTGTTCAACTGGGACCAGTTGACTGGTGCCTATATGAATCCAACAAGATTCATGAAGTTCGAACTAGATCTGGACTTTTGGCGGTCTCTCCTCATTTGGTGGGAAATATCACGAGGAAATTATTTTCTTTTTAGAAAATTTACAAATTTTACAATCCATTGCCAAAGTAGCTCAGAGAAACTCCTCGATCTAAAATTATTTATACAACCAAATGTTCTACATTTGCGATTAATTAAAAAGACCGTTTTTCCTTTATCATTATAACTATCAAAATTGAGATAATTTTTTCAGTGATATTACTACTGAATTTTTTGATTTTGATATATCCTATTGTAGGAGGTATTTTGTGGGGTAGCGGTTTATTTACTGATGCTATGTTATTCCTACATATGCCTAGTAGCTGAGTTGGAAGAAATGGGTTTAGTGGGCCGTGCTTTTAATCAGATTCATTTTGGAGCTGACGTCCAACCCCTTCTTTCCAGTGTCGTGAATTGAGAGGGCTAAGTCGAAATATCATACGTGTATTATGGGCAATGTTACAAAGTAAATTAAAATTCAATGTTAGTGAAAATTGACCGAGCTCTAGACGGCAACGAAATAAAATATTGTTAACACAATGTTAATATCTAGGCACAAAATCAGAAAGTCATAAATCACGACAAATAAATCCAAATTTCCTTAGCTTTATTGTTTAGTGTCCTTGATAAACAATCAAGAGCACACAAAAATATAAATCCTGGCTTTGACATCTAAAATAGAGTAATTTATTGCATGCTACCGGCGTGATTCGCACGGGTGTGTGCTGTTTTTTAAACAAAACCCTATTAATTGCAACTAAAATTGCAGTTCAAGAAATCTCAACTAAAACGGCTTGAAACTAACAGAGATTGTTCTTAAAATCAAAGTTAGGAGAAAGATGGTCTAAAACCAGATTTAGTATATGCGACCCTGAGGTGAACCAGACATGTCTAAATTATAATACTCGTTGGGTAGTAACGCGAAGCCGCGCGTTATATTTTATCATAACTAGTGAGATTTACTTATCTATATGAGACTAATTGGACATATTTATGTGATGTGATATCTTTTATATATTGCACATTTTCTAATATTTTTTATTTTTTTGTTGGAACATGTGAGATTTGAATCCAAATAAAGATATTCTATTCTTTTCTATCACACTCTTCCATAATAAACCAGCCTTTTTCGCCAGCCTCCACCACTCGTTTAACCCAGAAGCTACTTACCAATCTCGCTGACTTCCAGGAACAGATGGCAGATGTCAAGGAATTGCTAGGAGCTTTATCAGGTAACATCTCTCCACGTTGCAGCCACATTTGTTGTGCCAAGTTGATGTTTTCTTGAACAGTGTTGCGCGGGAGGTTGCTTTATGAAATCACAGTAAACGTAACCTCTTCCTTTGGTCTCCGCACACCCCACTCTCTAAGGATAACCTGGCTTCAGATTTTATCAGTCATTCTGGAGACAACTTCCATCATATCAAAGAGGTTTCCTCCGACAAAGGTCGTGCCTTTGTGATTTCTTCCCACTAAAGGCTGCCCAACGATGAACCCAGTCAACTAAAATCTCAACCCCCCTTATATCGACAGGCAAAGTCAAATTAAGGCGGGATTTCACTTAATTACAAAGAACTGCAGAACAAGCGCGGAACTCTCCACCAGACACCGCCCCATCTTCTGAATCTAGGCATGCCTATCCCGGCTGGTGCAACCAAATGAAACGCCGATTATTGTACGGGGGCATCCTTCCTCTGGACCCATCATGCTAACTACCATTCGACTTTAAGGGCTCCTCTTCACCACTAGCTCAAACAACGAGACCATTCCCACCCAACAAGCGCAAGCTTTACCGCGTCGTCGTGACCAAGCACGCCACATAAAGGCCCCCAACAGCGGTCATCCTCTTCCAATCTCCAGGACCAGTAACAAAGTCTTAATTCAAGTATTTATCCCGACCGGTGAAGAGGTCTTGAAACTGACAAAAAGGACCATCACGACCCCGCGCGAAACCGATTCTTTCCTTACAACTTCCGCCTCCAAACTCATTGATACCACACTGGACAAATCGTGACTCTGCCCCCGTTCAGATCATGCCTCCTCTCACCCCCACATCACTACTCCCAGGTAGCGCTTCGAGCTCAGATAACTCGCCTTTGTCCTGCTTAAAAATCCTCCAATTACCTCACCCGCCTAATAAAGTGAGACTCAGGAGTTTCAGATCAAAGCTGACCACTCCAATCTCGTCAACAAGCGGTCAGTTATCCTTATCAGCCCGAGGTCTCACTCCAGCCGTCAGCATTAAGCACCTGCTTGCTTCTCCTCTCGGATCTAATGGATCCCTTTTAGCAATTATTATCAATTGTAGGTCGATTACGCCAAAAATCAAACTGCGAGCATTTTTATCCTCTAACAAGCTAGGCATGTTCGTTCTTGTGGAAACGAGGCTGTCCTCCCTCGTTCATTGCGATGATTTTTTCCTCATCAATGGCTACACTTTCATTCGAAGTGACAAAATGGCTGGTTGTAGGGGTGGTCTGGCTGCCTTTGTTTTTTTCTCTCTCATGCCCAAACGTCTGTCTACATCAAACTCGCTAGGATTAGAATTCATTTCGTTTCAGCATCTGATTCTAGACCAAAGCTTATCCGTTTGCGTTGTCTAAAGACCCCTAAACCTCTCAATAATAGATGACACCCGTGGGGTTTAACTAATGTCCAATTTCTTCTCTCAACACTCGAATTAATATATCGTTGTGAGTTACCTTATCCTTCCCCTGGCCAACTGGCATAACATAACTACGGAAACTCACCAGTTGATTCGGCTCTTTGCGGACAACATCCTAAGTCAATTTGCGCACTTCCATACATGAGGGAACAGCCGACTTGATTGTGTTCTCTCCAACAAAGACGTAACCAATGTTCAGTCTCTGGAAATCTTCCCTTATCTTGACCATTGCCAGGTATCCTTTCTTATTCCTTTTTTGTCCTCTATCCCTAAAGAGAGAATTCAAACTTTCAGACGATTCATCAATGGGGAAGATTTTAGTCGACTCTGTGACGCCGTCAATTGGAGAGATCTTATTCTCCCAGACAACCACTAATCATGTTTTTCCAATATCCAAAATATCTTATCCTCCCACTTTGTTTCTGCCACTTCTATTCAACACATTCACGCGATGAAAAAGTTGAACGTCTTGTTTAATGCACGCGACATCCTTGCACGCAATTCTAGATTACGCACAGCATCACTTGCTAGCGCTCTCACTTTCCGACGTATTGATGAGCACATTAAAAACGCTCAACATCGAGAGTCGCATCCGCACAACGCCCAACTCTCGGAAGAAGTTTGCAATCATCAAACACGAATTACTACCAAAGTCAAATACCTCCTAGATAAACTTCTCGCGGTTCGACGACTCCAGCTTTGCCAACGATTTTCTAAATTGTCTTCTAGAATCGTTCTCAGTTCCTACTCCCCTGTTGAGATGAGTGACAACAAAGACGCTGCAAACCTTTGTTGGTTCATTATTTCGCCGGCCTCCGTCGTTCAAGCAATCAAAGACATAAAATCTAAACACCAATTTGATCAGTACGGTGTCTCTGTCAGGATGATTGCACTTCTTGGCTGGAATCTCTTCTCTCTGCTCGCCGATGTTATCAGCCGATGCATTGAAACTACCCATCTTCCCCAGGAATGGCTAAATTCGACGATCTCTCCTATCTCAAAAAATGGAACATCGTCAATCTCCACATTCAAAGATCTCCGCCCTATTACTATCGTCCCTTCTTTCACTAAAATCTTCGACAGGGTCTTGTATAACTTAATCTACCCTTTCATCAAGTCTCGAGATAACTTCTGCCTCCTCGACGATCAAAATGGCTTCATGAATGGCTGTTCATTTTCCACCAACTTAGTCACTGTCCTTAATCACTGTTACTCCTCTATCTCTTAAGGTCATGAATGCACTCTCCTCTTCCTAGATGTTTCCAAGGCTTTTGATTCACTGTCGTTCTCGACAATTGAATCCGCCTTGTTAAGCAGTGGTATTTGCGGCAAAGTCCTCAATCTCATCAGTTATTATCTCCGACACCGTTACACAACTGTAAAAGTCGGAAATAATCACTCGAGGTCAGCCCTTATCCGATCTGGAGTTCCCCAGGGCTCCGTACTTGGTCCTATATTATTCAACCTAACACTCGCTCAAGTGCAGGTTGAGGATAGCCTATTCAAGCTGTTCAAATATGCAGATGACATGGTAATTGTATTCAGCAACCCCACAGCATCCAACTCCTCCCTACCTCTTATCACTCAGCTTTTATCATTGTTACACTAGCAGCTTAGCATAAATATGCAGATGACATGGTAATTTTTTTATTCAGCAACCCCACAGCATCCAACTCCTCCCTACCTCTTATCACTCAGCTTTTTATCTTCGTTACACTCGCAGCTTAGCATAATTGAACCTAGATAAGACTGTTGAGGCCCCTAACCTATTCGTGTCTGTAAGCCCCATAGATGCCAGATCGCTGGAAGTCCTAAAATTCACAGTAGAGTCTGATATGCTTATATTGTTGCTTGTGTTATTTAAATTCAATTCCGCTATGTCCTGCACTAACTTGCATGTGTCCTCATACTTAATATCGGTATCCATGATCAAATGTTATAATAATTAAATTGACACTTACTTATGGCAATTGGAAGGTGAGAGTTGGAAAGCTATGTTTTCAGCAATAATCTGTTTTGATGTGTACGTGACCCACAAATAAAACAATTATACCTGTTCCAAGGCTCCTCCTCAGTGTTATATTATATCAGAACACAAGGCAAGTGTTGGAAGATTATATTGTAAAATGTTGTAATCGTTTATAATGGAAAGAAATGTTAAAATGCAGCAGACCAAAATTTTAGAACCAGACAGGAAGCGAGATACTCAAAAACTGAAAATAGCGCACAATTTTAAAAATCAAGTATTTAAACAAAGAATGTTCTGGAAAATAAAAAGAAAAAATTCTTTTTAAATAAAGTTGTTACAATCAGCTATGGTGGTTTAAATTTATCATTCAAGGTCATTTTATATAAGGCGGAGGATTCAACATCCTCCACATACACCACCTTCTCAAAACGACATTTTGCCAAAGTCCCTGTTTAAGGTTGAGTCCTGAAAACTGTTTGCCCCCCGCTAACTGTTGGCAAAGATTACGCACCGCCGGCATGAAATACGGGTCATATTTATTCACCGAGTTTATCTGCCAAAAATCAGCCGCTGGTCGGAGCGAATCCTCCTTTTTCGTAACGTTAGCCATAAGTGCTTGAAACGCAGATGAGGATGGTTGAAGTACGCCGGCCAATATGATATACTGTGTTGCCCGAGGCGTTGCTGCTAGTTTCTTTAGAGGAGCACTATATACCTTTAGTGGTTCATAACATTTATTTAATTCTAGCCATAGTTTAAATCGATCGACAGTTAGCCCTGAACATTCGCTGCATTTAGGGAGAGAATATAATATTGTATTGGTTTCGAAAATTTTCCACCATCTGAGCGGACGACTGGCCTCTATCTGCACCTTAGATATGCATATCCATTTTATGTAATTCGTATTTTTTGGCCTCGAGAGGCATATGCGTTTACTTTAACAATCGGTCTACTTAACTCATTTTCTAATGAAATAAAGTCTCTTCATGGGTTTTTATATATTCGCTACAAAAAAATTAGATTTATTCATTTATTAATAATATAGTTTCCCATTTACTCAAAGCCACCATGAACGCGCCCGATGCTTGAAAAATATTTGCTCTTGTAGGTTTCAACGACCAAGTCATAGGTCATACCGACATATCAGCTCCAATATCCAATTGCGTTATTACTGACTCTCCGTTGAATAGTTCAAAAAATTTAACTTTAATATAAATCTTTACGTATGGTGACGGTTCGCATACTTCTTTTTCTTTGAAGGCAATTTTATTCTAAAATATTCTTTAATGGTGCTTTGCTGATATCCTTTTCTTGATCTACAAATTTAAACCTCCAAATTATTTATATTTTGTACATGAATTCGACTCTCATTATTTGTGAGATGTTGGACCATTTTTCTCCAATACACTAACCGTTCTATGGGAAAAATATAATGATTTTTCTGCCCCTACTCGATCTGTACGTAACATTCTGTGTCTTAATATATTTACCGTGCTTTTAAGGCACAGGCTGTCGCTGTCTGTACAGAAATCGCTGATTATGCCGCGAAGAATTCCAATGAGGTATGCAACTCCTGCCGGATGATGTAACGGGATCCATGCGTAATGTCGCAGCCACCAATTTGTTGGTCATCATTTAGACCTACCTGCGCGCTCGATATTGCGCCATATCTGGTAGGATCCAGCAGCATATAAATGATGTCCTCATGCAGTTTTACCCCGGGAAAGATTCAGTAAGCTCTGTCAATCACCGCCTGATGCATGCCATGGTATCAAAAGGCATCTCACCCGGTGGAGGTTTCATTCGATACAATTCTGATTACACTTTCTGAGGCTTGGCTCAGAAGTGCTCCAACACTCGTTTTTTATATTCTGCATAAGTCACGTTGACAGGAAATTCTATTTAGACTGCAACAATTTGGTCAATTAATTGCTGGATATCCACGCGCAAAATTTGTGATTCTAATAAAAATTGTTGCTTTCGAACAGAGGCTTCAAATTTTTCGAAATACAACAATGGATTTTTTCACATCCAAGGGTGTGAAAATTGGCTTAAATTCTGATAGCAGTCGAAATATTTTCGATTCGGATGAAAACAACGGCATATGTCTGACTGATACCTCTTGAGCGCGGAAACCATTGTTCAATTCACCTTTATTGGTTGGGTCGTTTATGAGGATTCCCTCAGAATTTATTGTAAGTGCGTCTTCCAGCCGCCAGTATTTATTTTTTTAACTCAGCCCATTTGGTAACATAAAATAAAAAATATTCATTATTTTATATTCATTGATGCGGCTTGAAACCTGCTTACATCATTGTACTGAGTACTGTGCGTAGCACCACATTTCAGTAGCGCCAAAAGATATACCAAAAACTGTTTTTTCCACTCCTTTTGGACATTTAGATTACCTTTACATTCCGTTTGATCTCAAGTGTGCCACTCAGACTTTCAAGAGCTTCCTAGACGGAATACTTTGCGATGAAACCAATTTTCTTAGCTAATGTCTTGATAAAATAATGGTATTACACTATACTAAGACTCTCATGCCGAGCATCTAATAAATTTCTATCACACTTAGCTGATCACGGACTCAAGATCAATTGTTAAAAAACTGTAACTGCATTCAAGTATTTTTTGAAATTTTTTGCGGTGTGTTAGCTTCATCTATTCCAATGCCGCGTTTTGCGTACGCGGGTAATAGCTGTACACGGGCAGTTACACAAAGATCCGATTGATCACAATTTCCAATTTTGTTTTGTCTTTGATCGGGTTGACTTCTTCTTCGTTCAACTGGAAATGCGGTTCTATCACATCTTTGTTTACTGGCGACGTTTCGGTGCCTACTTTCCAGCACCATCCTCAGGCAACACAGTACAATATCACAATAGCAGATTTAAGCAAATGTGGTAACCTCGTTCCAAAACCATTCTATTTATATATATTTGACTCAACACTAGTTTTAATCATAGAATTTGTCTCAGTAACTAAACTCAATATATAACTATTTATAATTAGCAGACCAATCATTACCCACTCCACCCGTATACATAATCTCATCTCGTATGCAGAATATTGTAGGGGAGAGAGACAGTATCGAACCTTTTGTTATTTGTTATAACTGTATTGCTACTATGTCACGGTAATCAAAATTCAAAAATGATAAAACTAAAACCTTGACTGTCATATACTGTATTTTATTTAAAGCCGGGAACTCTAATGTATACAATGGTGTATGAGGTATTGCGCACATAGCAACAAATTAGTTCAAATATGGAGCAGCAAGTTACGTAGATGGATGGAGAGTGAATGTCATAGCGACGCTTAGGTGAAAGATTAAAGAGAGAAAGATAGAGATAGTATGGACAACTAACGTTTTTCAAAAAACTAATCGTAAGCACAATGCGAAGTTAATCAACTCTTAGAAATAATTGCATAAGAATATTTGCTCATATGACTAAAATAATTCATTATATCTATATACATATATATCTAAATATAATATCGTAACACCTTTATATATATATATATATATATATATATATAATATATATATATATAGAAGAAGGACCATTGTTAATTGTTAAACATGAATATTTTCTATTCTTATTATATATTTATTTACGTTAGTCACACCTTATATCAATATATAAAATACATGTCAATATGTATAAAAACATATATATAAATATAAGCAACAGTGTGAGTTAAATGTCTTATATATATAATTATATATATATATATATTTACCATCTTAAATAAATATATAATTTTAATGGTAATGTATAAAATGATTAATGTCCGTATATATATATATATATTATGTATATAGAATAAACCTATCTATCTACCGATAGGCCTATCTATATATCCGTCTATCTATCACATTTTGAGTTCCTCTTAAAAGGATACTTGATAGCTGTTAACCATGAATATCTTCTCTAGGACTAACGTATTATTCATTTATTAAGATATTCCCACCTTACATAAATATATAAAATATAAGCAACAGTGTGAGTCAAATGTCTCTTATCTAATGTCCTATCTACTAACCCTTGCTAAATCTGTATACCCTCTTCTGGAACATTTTTATTGAGAAAGATAAGTATATAGGAATTGATATTGGTACAGTTCATTCGCAATCAGTTTTCTATAAGCGAGATCATTTAAATAGGTTCCCACTTAATTCAGGTTCCGCAGCCTCACGTTTTCTGACCGTAGAAAATGCTTCATTAAATATTGGGCCCAATGATTTTTCTACCGATGTTACATTCATTACACCTTTTCCTGATTTTATTTCAATTGACTCTCTAATTAGTCTATTTAATCTGTTGCGGTTGCATAACGCGATGCGTTTACATCCCTCCCAGTCTATTTCATGACCCATTTCCTTCTAATGCCTAGCTAGTAAGCGATTGTCTTAAAACTGTTTTAATATTGTATTTAGCTGCTATTATTCTAATTTTTCTGCTCAATTTTGAATCAGGTAATACCATAATTTTGTGCTTATCTTATATATATATTCTTATAATTAGGAAAACATATTGACATGTATTTTATATATTGATATAAGGTGTGACTAACGTAATAAATATATAATAAGAATAGAAAATATTCATGTTTAACAATTAACAATGGTCCTTCTTCTATATATATATATATATATATATATATATATATATATATATATATATATATAAAGGTGTTACGATATTATATTTAGATATATATGTATATAGATATAATGAATTATTTTAGTCATATGAGCAAATATTCTTATGCAATTATTTCTAAGAGTTGATTAACTTCGCATTGTGCTTACGATTAGTTTTTTGAAAAACGTTAGTTGTCCATACTATCTCTATCTTTCTCTCTTTAATCTTTCACCTAAGCGTCGCTATGACATTCACTCTCCATCCATCTAAGTAACTTGCTGCTCCATATTTGAACTAATTTGTTGCTATGTGCGCAATACCTCATACACCATTGTATACATTAGAGTTCCCGGCTTTAAATAAAATACAGTATATGACAGTCAAGGTTTTAGTTTTATCATTTTTGAATTTTGATTACCGTGACATAGTAGCAATACAGTTATAACAAATAAGAAAAGGTTCGATACTGTCTCTCTCCCCTACAATATTCTGCATACGAGATGAGATTATGTATACCGGGAATTTGAGGTAGGTGAGGTAAGGATTGGTCTGCTAATTACAAATAGTTATATATTGAGTTTAGTTACTGAGACAAATTCTATGATTAAAACTAGTGTTGAGTCAAAAATATATATAAATAGAATGGTTTTGGAACGAGGTTACCACATTTGCTTAAATCTGCTATTGTGATTATTGTACTGTGTTGCCTGAGGATGGTGCTGGAAAGTAGGCACCGAAACGTCGCCAGTAAACAAAGATGTGATAGAACCGCATTTCCAGTTGAACGAATAAGAAGTCAACCCGATCAAAGACAAAACAAAATTGGAAACTGTGATCAATCAGATCTTTGTGTAACTGCCCGTGTACAGCTATTACCCGCGTACGCAAATGTAAATGTAACTGCATTCGTTGTTTCAAGAACACATTGCTCACACTTCATATTACACAGTCTTTGCCGTCTAACGCCAATTTGATCAAAAAATTTGCGTTACTTGCCGGTCTAACAAAACAGCTATATCCGTTATGTAGGCATCTTTGGAATCGAAAAGGATTAAGCAAAAACGTTACTATTTATTAATCTTCTGATGCCTAGAAATTGCTCTGCCATGCCAGCATCTCTTTATCAAATTTTACTATACCAACAGATCTAGACTTCGCAAGACGTTTCTATTCACAACTTTCGCATATGAATTTGAAATTGGGGCCCTTTGGATCAAGACATCGACAAGGTTTGGTAGCCTTTTATTTTTTACTCATGTACTTTAAAACCGGTAGAAACTAGATACGACACCTCCGGTCGAAAATTCTTCGCAGTCCATGACACAGTGTGTCACTTCATTTGCATCATTGGCAGCAGTAGATTTGTTGTTTTTATAGATTATGTACAATTATATAGTGTACTTTGAAATGGGAATTCAACCGTCGCTACTACCCTGCCAGAAAAGGAAGACAACTGTCATGACTTAGTGAAAGGCAATTCGACACTTTTCATGTAAAAGGCACAAAAGCATTATTTCAGACAAATTTTCAAGGCAAAACGCCTCGATACAACCAGCTTCAATTTTGCAATTCTCCGTAAACTATGGGATTATCAACAAGCCTACATTAACAAAATTCTTTCTACGAACAGAACAAAGCGGTGTCTATCATTTCATTAAAAAGTTGTTCATTTTCTCGCCAATTTCTAATGCCGACTCTGGGAGGGTTAATCCATTGTGTAATTTACGGGTACACAGCCTCAGAAGCCAATTTTGCCAAACAGCCTTCAGGGAATTGTTTTTGACTCAATTCAGTCCATTTCTCACACAGGGGTCATTGATTCGTACAGAACTCTAAGCGATGTGTCTCCGAGTGTGATATACTCCAAAAGAATAAAATTATTCGGTACATTCATTCTAAGTTTCAATATTTCCAAACAATATCAAGCCTTTCCACCGTTTACATAAACATAGTGCATCTAACTCAAGATTAATGTTTTAACTACCTCATAATCATGATAGAAGGTTTCACAGGATAGCCTGCGGCGCTACCTGTTTACACAATTTCTGCAGATGAAAGTCTATGCATGACCTTTAATACTCAAGCTATTCTTCCCAGTTTACGCAAATCTATTCGAACTACTGCATCACATTTCTTGTATGTATAGAACTGTGTTTATTGAATCAGCTCCCACGTTTACTACCCACAAAGTATGGCACAGAATTCGAAGCTTCTCGTCTTTGGCTACATTCTAGTAACAGTCCAGCAGCCGTGACTTGCTCCTTGTCTATTTATTTTTCATCCGCATCTCTACAACTGCAAATCAATAGTCGTACGTAACGACGCTTCAATTGCACCACAGCAAACATAGTATCGCGTTTTTTATTCGATTTTTTAGACATAAACATTTTTCTGTGTCGTTTAAGTTGCGACAGCTACTTTGATACGTATATACAGATTGAAACTTTTTTATCGAATCGCCTAATTATGGCGATTTTCAAACTACTTCATAGGTTTCAGTCTCTTCATTCCTAGAATCTCAACCACGTAATAATTTACTTTGCATTAAGTATAATCTATGGTATTTTTTCCAGTAATTGTTCATTATTCTACTTATCAAATGTCAATTTTTAACCAACACTTGCAGTCTAATTCACATGAAGTAGTCAATTCATATGAATACACATGATTAATTTATTTCATACTCATTTGTCTCAAGTGATCAAACTAGTTGTTCTTAGCTTATACTTTTGTAGGGTCTATGAACAATTCTTCGGTAACCACTGTATCGCGGCAAGGATTGAATACATTTCCTATGCTTTTAATATTTGAATTTCATGTTTTATTGTTTATACACCATGCAGTTACACCGTACGGCTCACGCCTGAACCCACACTTGCTTTATTTGGAATGATCAGTTAATACTTTGTGTAGCAACAATAAGTAGTCATCGGTTTCGTATCAGAGTATTGGCATACAAAAACTGCATCAGTTACGCGTTTCACATATTCATCCCCCAAACAGCTTAAATCACAACGTCGAGACAACACTAGCCACTTTGGTTGTATCGAACTCACATTGACAGTGACTCAGTCTGCGCAGGAAACAAGCTTAAAATTGGTATCTTTAATTGCAATTCATTTCACGCTGCGGCACTTAAAACGTATCAGCAATGCTCTGTTTTGCTTCACATGGTATAACCGACACCTATGGCTAGCATTTCTTGTAGTAATTACCAAGTGTTTTTTAGCATCCTATCTTTTTTGAAATAATTAATGATTATGAATCAGACAAGCATCTGCAAAATATGATATATTATTAGTTAACCTATAGGCAGGTTATTAACCAGTTTCTTAATTGGGTTTGAACTCTGCCCAATTGAACTAATCGTCCATCGTCAGGAGATATTTTTGTTTTAATAAAACACAAATTAAATCAACGATATTTTGTAAATGAATTTAAAATTAGTTGCGTTAGAACAATTAGAATGCGCGCTTTTTTTAGACTAATTACGTGCGACATCAGTTCTATATCAGTACAATGCAATCTACACTCAAGACACTTTGCTTTGCTAGCTGCCTACATTTTCTTTAGTATTTTCTGCCGCATTGACTTTCAACACCTGTTGCCATGCAATTTTCTTGTTGCTGAGCAACCAGTCATAAGTAATCGGTAGCTTATTAATGGGATATCTATGTCTGCCAGCCACCCCGGATTTTCCGCAGAATATCAGTACTTTGAAAAGCAATTAACACATATTGCCTAGTCAAATCTACGTATTTCACGTGAATATGCTCAAACGATGACTAGCCAACGATTAGGACACAAGAAGCCACTGTCTAAAAGGACTTATGTATATCCGCTTTTGCTCAGTCTCACTAAATCTTACGGTTTTTGACGGTTACCCCGGCTTTATTAAGGATAACAAAATTTACAGCGATCCTAAATTAATTAAAGATAATTAATATGGGTGAACGGCTCTTTTGTCGGAGTGTTACATCTACTACATTATTGTTTAATTTTCCGGCTAAAGTGTCGTGCAATGCTATTAATAAATATGTACGGTGAACAGTTTTGTTAGTAGCCGCTAATAGGTCCCAGGAGAAATTAACTGGCAAGTGTCGTGAGATTCTGTGATTCTAATATGAAGCGGATGTCCGGAAGTCCTCTTAGAGACTGGGTTTTTTGTCCTTTTCGTAGGCTAGTGATTTTTTGAGCAGATGTACACGTACCCGTAGAGTTGGCGAAACAGTATGTGTTAATTGCTGACCAAATTACAAGAATAGACTTGTTGAAGGTCTGCGGCAACACTAAGATGGCTGGCACAAAAAGAAATTTGATTAATTAATGATCGATTACGTATGATTGGATGCGCAGCAACTGTAAGATTGGTGTCATTGACGAGTTAGAGTATTGACTGTACAAATGAACAACTTGACTGTAGAAATAGGGATAATTAATTCTCAGCTGGATGATACATTAATAATAAATTCTGAGTGAATCCACATAAACGACCCATCCAATATAAGTGTAAACAACAACGGCGATCGCGCCTAAGAGAAATCAAAATAATATCGACGAGTTTTATCCGACCTTCATCAGAATTTATGCTGCTTCTTGCACCTTTGGATGTGGATAAACCACAGTTATGGTTCGAAAAATTTAAAGCATCAGTTCGAGCATAAGAATTTATATTAGAAACACCTATCGTACGCGTGTCTGTCCAGGAATAATTTGACCGAACAGTAGCAGTCCTAATAGAATTGCCGGTCGACCCCACCTATGAAGAATGCAAAAGATGAGTGTTGGATTACTCTTGAGCAAGACCTCATGAGGTGTTTCCAGAATTGTACAGTCTCAAACCATTATTGGATGATATGCCCTTTGATACCATGGCACACATCAAACGGTGGATGTCCAAGCTAACTTAGTCTTTATCCGGGTTACAACCGCACGAGGACATCATATTTATGTTGCTAGATCCTACCAGATTCGGCACAAAATCCAGCGCCCAAGGAGACCTAAAAGCCAGAATTCAGGTTCTTCAAAGTTTGGCCATAACGATAAAAAAGTAGCAACTGCGTCTCCACTCATGGGTCCGGTTACAATCTCTGGCAGGAATGAAATACCTTACTGGAATAAGCAATGGAGATCACTGTGTATTGAGATAAAACGGGTACACCGAGCTATTGAAGAGCTAGAAGAATACGATATATCAATTAATTATAGAGCTGGTATCGATAAAGCGGCAGCCGATGCGCTCAGCGGAATTTCCGCTATGTGACTTTCGCCACTTATCAAAGTCTCTGAATAACAGGAAAACGATGTCACATACCAGGAAATAGTCAATCAGATAAAAACCTCACAGCGATGTCCGCACAATATAAAACGTTGAATCTGCAGAAAAGATTAATGGTGCGAAAAGAAGAACAAGCAGCGAAAAGGATTATGCCGAAATTTATAAGAACAGAAGTGATGGTATTTGGTATGAAACGTTGGGACATCCCGGCGCCGGGCGACTCTTTGAGACATTGCAGTCGCATTTGTATTAGCCGGACATGTCCACAGAAATTCGTAGCTATTGTCAACAGTGGACTACATGTCCACGTTGTAAGCCACAATAAAGGGAAAAGGTTTCTCCGATTGCTTTCAATGCCACTGCGCGGAATCTGTTTCTGCATATTAACCCGGTAGGTTGACTGCTGGCATCTCGTGATGGGGTAGCCTATGTGTTTTTCATGGTAAATAAGCTTACCTGACGGGTCGAATTTGTACCAGGGATGAATATCACAACAGAGAAGATTATAAGGTGCTTAGAAGAGCGATGACTCAGTCGATTTGGTGCACAAATAAGTTATTGTTACCGACCAGGATGCACAGTTCGAGTAGAGAGAATTTAATCAATGGTGCAAGGACCTTGGCATGAAAAATTCCCGAGCGGTCACTTACCACGCGCCGACTAGAGCGACGGATGAGTGTGTACACCGGACGCTGAAAGAGGTATTGCAATGTTGGTGTCACAAGATTCCCAGATCCTTTAGAAAAAAATTACATTTGATCGAGCTGGCCTTGCGACTTACAGTATCTACAGCTCCAGGATTCTCTCCAATAACCATGGTCTATTGAGGACTTAATAGACAGCCACATAAATCCTTAATCTCGGGATCCCATGAGCACTGTGCCATAGCGGATAGTCAGTAGCACCTAAAACATCTAAATGAGTATGTGGGCACCAAAATGCGACAACTCTATACAAGATAACCTACATGCACTCGCCTAAGTGTTTGCGACTATGTCAATGTCGCAAAGATCGAGACAATTTGAAACGTTATATCACTTTTCTTCGCCGAATAAAACAAAAATTAAATAAAATCCTCCTAGGGCGGCTTGAATAGTTTTTAATTGCATATTTTAAACCCAGTTAAATACGTGATAAATTATCAGTTCATAGGTTAGACAAAAAATATATAATAATGTGCTGAAGCTCGATTGGTGCATACTCACTATTTGATTCAACAATGAGATGATGACAAATATTTACTATTTTTTTACAAAATTGTTAACCGTTATGTTTGTTCATACTGCTTGATAAAATCGAGAATCATTGATAATTTTAAAAGATTCAGCGTGAAAATAGTAGAGTGTGTGTACTGGTCATTATGGCCTAGGTTATTCTTGAGTGACTATGTGAAGTTACGATATGCGTAATAATTGCCAATATTATGATATGAAACCAATGACTACTAATTTTTACCATACAAATCAATAGCTTATGTAGATGGTAATAACAAATTAATTAAATGTGAGCTAAGTCGTGAGACATACGGTGCCTTTTTATGGTGTACAAATTATAAGACATGAAAAAAGGAATCGTGTGATTCCATATGAGTTGATCACGTTATGTTGAGTAGAGCGCAAATGATGCGCAAAAAATTAATATTTGATACATAGATTAATTAAAAATTATTTGAAAAAAATTCTATAAGTTTCACGTTTTGTAAAATAATTTATTATTTGGTTTTGATTATACGGATTACAAGCCTGCAACGCATATAGATTGTTAAAAATTGTCAGAATCAAGCAGTTAGGTAAAAAAATTAACGTGTCAATGCTTAAGGAAGTAGCTATCGCAGCTCGTATAATAATGACTTACTTTGGATATCTGAAAAATCGGGTAAAAACTACGATACCTAGGTTCCAGTAGCGCAACAGTGGCTTCATTGCGAACGAATACTTTCATACAAATGTAGAGAAGCGAATGAACGAAGACTGGAAGATGCTCGTGTCACGGCATCTGAGCTACTATGTCACTGAAATGAAGTCAAACATGAAAAGATTCAAATTTTGTGTCATCCTCTGCGGAAAATAAACTTAGGAGCTGATACAATAGGCTTAGGTCCATGCCATGCGACAGTTATGACACAGATTTTTAATAATATTTGCGTAATCGGGAACGTATTGCAAGGTGTACTACGGGTAATGTATCGACCCAGTTGTCATTAACTGCAGAGGATGCTAAAGCTGCTATGAGTTTCCTATGAATTCACGCTATCATACAATTAGCCTGGGGCTGGTAGTCAATTTTCATCATAAACCGCCTCCAAAGGCAGTTCTGAAACGATTGGATGAGCAGCAGGTAATTCTATCAGTAATTACCTCGTATTTTAAACCATATTGCGTTATCAATGCAGACATATAACCATATGTTTCTCCATTAGCAGAAATGGTGCCGCGGTGTAACACCGGGGCCAACGGATGAATCGATCATAATAATATGCTAGCTACAATCTTGAACCTCGGTCAGACAAACTTTGACAAAGTGAAGGATTTCTTGGAATGACGTCGTTTGGAAAGGTGACGATTTAAAATGAGCGTGGCAGGTGATTTTATTCTTTTGACGTGTAGCACCCTGGGAAACGCATCGAATAGTGTTCTGCATATGTTTGATAGTGGGCTTGCTACCTTGCTGAAAAATAGAATGAATGGAGACTGGTGGCCAAAATTGGCTTGTCTGGCTGTGTAGACGTGAATTAGACAATGTATAAAACCTGCCAGAATCAGCATTCGAACTAGATAGGATGACGCGCTTTTGATTTTTGTATGTAAGTGTCGGCGAGTTGTTTTGTTTGTAGAAGAGATAAAGTTAATATAAGCACATTTTGAGTCATCGAATTAATCGAGAATTGCGAAGAAAAAGGCAATTGTAGCAAGACGTGTGGCATTTCCGAAATACAAAAGCAGCAACTCTGAGCAAATTCTGGATGTGTTAGCATATTGGAACTTTCTAACGAATTGGTGGAGCAATACCTCGTAATTGGACGACCAAGAATATGTGGAACTTCTTTTTTGTCCTTTTCCTTTCCGTGGAGCCTAAATAACGGAAATAGTTAGTTTTATAGGTCAGAAAATTGGATAGTAGTAGGGAACTCTCAGAATTTTTATATAAGTTCTTCAACGTCTTAAGTGACGCAATTTGCTTGATAGAATTAGCCTTAGATAACAATGTCTATACATATTATGTTGTAATAAAATTCCATAAGAAATCAATTGATGTAGTTGCAATATGAGTCTTTACTTTCGATACTGAGTCCGCGATTTGTTATATGTGCTAGGTCGTTTCTTAGATGTTCGGCATGAGAGTCTAGGTCAGGATAAAAACCATTACGCTAAAAAGATACGAATGTTGTTAATGAACTTTTAAATGTCTGAACGACACACTTGAGACAAAAACGCATGTAAATGTATTCAAGTTGACAGAAATCTTCTCTTTATCTTCTACCGGAATGTGTTGGTAGGCTAGACTGGGGTCTATCACTGAGACGTAATTACTTCGAATGATTTATTCAAGCAGTAAATTTATTTTAAGAGTAGGGTATGCGTCGGCTTTTGTCACAAAATTAAGATTTCGATAATCCTCACAGGCTTTGTATGATATGTTTACTTAAGAGAAAAAGTGTAATGATGATGCTGATGAACTTATTTGTAGTCTGATGATGCAATCTTCTAATAGCTTTGATAGCTCCTTTTGGTCAGCTTTGAGTTTAACTGAGGAATATGTGTCCTCTTAAGTGCGATTAGTTGATCTGTTGTGATAATACCATGCATCATGTTATAGCCAAGTAGCTGAATTTTCTAAGATTGAAAAACGACTTGTGTTTTGCAAGAAATACCGATATTTCTGTCGAACGGTGCACCGGTGATAACTCTTTGATCTGTAACTCTAAACGTTTGGAATCAAATGACAGAATATTGTCTCAATTCCGGTGGCGGGGTCAATGATTGTTTGATTGGAGAGATCAAAATTAATCATATATTAAAAGAGAAAATCAAAGCCATTTATGGTGACTGAGACCTTGGTGACAAAATATTTGTGAGAAAATTTACTTCGTAATCATATTTTAAGTGAGTGGTGCCGGCAACCATAAGTGATAATGGGCTCCCCTTTGCGAGTAGTACCCCTAAAGTCATCACGATCATGGAGTCACACTTAAGAACATAATCTGCTGCACATTTGTCTACGATAAATTCCTCTTCGATTTATATATTTAGAAAGTGCAGAAGTTCATTGGGTTTTATGTCCCTGTCATAAAAGATAGTAACCTGGTAATTGTATATGACATTATTATTTGTGCTGTCTTTGAGTCTAGTTCTACTTAAAGGAAAATTATAAGTATAAACTGCAGAAATAGTCGTTCGAATGTTGATGATTTCTTTTGTGTGTGACGAATATGCACTGTTATGTAATGTTATATAGTGAATAATTAAACTTTGTGACGTTGCACAGCGTACTAGCTGTGGTGTTATACAATTATAACGATTCAAATTTATTCGGCGACATTTCGCAAATAATTTTAAATTAAATCCGATAATGAGAGCGCGTAATCCGCAAAAAGGTAGGTGGAAATTGGATCTATACATGCGCAACACACTCTGATCTACTCGTTGTCTACAATTGCTGCCGCCATTTCTGCCGCACTGATTACATACACTTGCTGCCTTGCTGGCATTTACACACGCTGTGTCACTAACTAGGCCAGCCGTCAGTCACACCAATCTTATAATTGCTGCGCATTAAGTAAAAAGTAATCGAAACATTTTAATCGGATTTCTACGAGTGACAGCCGTTATTCTGTTTCCGCAGACATTCAGCAAGACTCGTCAAGGCTTTTGAACAACAAATAACAAATCCAGCTTCATCAACTCTACAGGTACACGTGCATTTACCCAGAGTATATCTAGTCCACAAACAAGACAAAAAGAGCAATTGTTTAGAAGCATTTCTTGAAATCCTCCTTTGCTCAGACTCAAAAATTGTCACAGAATTTTCCGGTGAATATATCCATAGACCCATTAAGTGATCTAAATTAATCGCTCATCTATTCTAACTTATTAGTAACGTTGCATGGCATTCTAGTTAGGAGCGTTACATTGTTGACCGCGCCAGGGGAGCAATAAAATTGTTGTGACCTGATAACTCAAATTGTTTTTATAATCTAAATTCTTTGCGCTACTTCGAAATTTTTGTAGACGGAAATTCTCCATTATGCAATTATTAGTAAAGCACAACTGCCGACGTCAGTATTTCTAATACGCAAAATTACCAGCGTATATCATCCGCATCTTCTTTTTAAAACTCTGCAAATTAACATTTACCGTCAAGTCTGCGAATTATTCGGTTAAATTCGTGATAATAATTTGTTCAGTTCAAAGTTACAAATTAATTTAACAGCGGCTATTTCTGTGCCATATTCCCTTCTTTTTAATATGTGGTGACAATTATTTAGTGCAGTTTAAAAATAAAGTTGTCTAATCTATTTACCAGTGGTAATAATCCTCCAAATTATTTCAGTTAAATCGTTACCAGAAGGTTATTGAAAGCGCTTTGTTTCTTAAAATGGATTTACGACGTGAATTTTCTAACAAATTTTTCGTCACCAAGATCTCAAACAACACAACAGGCTATGATTACCTCATAAAATACCCGATTATTTTTTATATCGTTAATCAAAAGATCATTGATCCCTTCACCGGACTTGAGCAAACATTCTGGCACTTGTTTTTTCAAATGTTTAGAGTTACAAGTCAAACAGTCATCATCGGTGCAGCTTTCGAGAAAAATATCCGGAGCTCTTGCAGAACAGAAATCGTATTTCGATCATAGAAATTTCAACTAATTGGCTACAACACGATGCATCGTATTATAAATAAAACAGGTCAACAAATCGCACTTAAGAGGAGACATTTTACTCAGCTAATCTCAAAGCTGCCCAAGAAGAGTTTTGAAAATTATAAGAAGAGGGCATCATCAGACCACCAAAACGTTCATCGGCACCACCATTAAACCTTTTTTAAGCAAACTTATCATACATAGCCTGTGAGGATTGTTGCAATCATAATTTACATGCGTTTTTTTCTCAAGTCTGCCGTTCAGACATATCAAAGTCCATGGACAACAATCTTTGCTATGACTCGAATTACTGTATGTCATATCTTGATAGCATAATGGTTTATGTCCTGACCTAGACTCTCATGCCGAACATCTAAGAAACGGCTTATCATATTTAGCAGAACGCAAACTCAATATCGCAAGTAGAAAACGGATATTGCAACTACATCAGTTGATTACCTATGGAATTGTATTACACAACAACATATATAGACTTCTTTGTCCGAGGTTAATTCTATCAAGACCATTGCGTCACCAAAGATATTGAATAATTTAAATAAAACTTTTGAGAGTTCTCACCTACTATCGCAAGTTCCTTTCTCGCCTATCAAAACAACTTTATCCGTTATATTGACATTTCGGAATTGAAAAGGACTAAGAAGATGCTCTACATTTCCTTGGTCGTCTAATTAAAAGATATTGCTTCGTCGTGCCACTATGCTAGCACCTCAAGATTTCGAACGACCGTTTCTTCTCAGAGTTGCTGCCTCTGAATTTGCAACCAGAGCCACTTTGGAAAAAGGGACTGGCGTATTTCGGAAACCTATTAATTTTAACTCGCGTTCTCTACATCAAGTAGGTAAACTCCTCAAGATCCATGACGAAGTTCGGGACTTCATTAGCAAAATAGGCTTCAGCAAATTTGTTATTTTTACTGATCATCCACGATTAGATAGTGTGCTAGAAATATGAATCCAATAGCTTTTGATAAACCTGCTAGAGTGGAAAGACAGATTTCAAGTATAGGCGAATGACATTTCGACATTTGTTACGTGAAATGCCAACAGGACATTAATGTAGACAAATTTTAACATCAATCGTTATGCTAAAATTGCCTTGCCCTTAGCATTTCTCGGTCAACTCAATGACTATCAATGAGCCTATATTAACATTATCTATTGTACAGACTAAACAACGCGCCAACACTTACATACAAAGATCAGTAGCTTGACATTTATTTAACATCAGTCGTTATGCTAAAATTGCCTTGTCCTTAGCATTTCTCGGTCAACAAAATGACTATCAATGAGCCTATATTAACATTATGTATTGTACAAACAAAACAACGCGCCAACACTTACATACAAAGATCAGTAGCTTCACAGTTATTAGCGACGGCGAAGCTGGTTGTAGCGAGACTTCTGACCTGGAAAGGGCGTCTGCAATGAAGTTTTTTTCGCCCTTGACATGAAAGGTGTCAAATTGCTACTCGCTTAGACGCGAAAGCTGTCTTTCCACTCTGGCAGTGTACTTGGCGATAACTAAAGTCGCGTTTTGAAGTGTGCTAACAAAAGGTGCATGATCTGTCAAAACAACAAATCTGCTGCTGCAAATGAGGCTGATAAAATGGCGCACTACGTCGTGGATGGCGAGGAGTTCTTGACCGAAAGTGTCGTATCGCGTTTCTACTAGTTGGAGAGTACGCGAGTAGAAATTGATAGGCTTCTGAACTCCGTCGATCTCTTGTTATAACGTGGCTCTAATAGCGAACTCAGAAGCATCTATCGTGAGTAGAAATGGTTGTTGAAAATCTGGATGCTTTAGCATTGTAGTATTTGCTAAGGAATTGATGGTGAGTCGAAGTAATTCCTTGTCTTCAGATGACTACGTAATGATGGAATTCTTGCTAAGTCTTCTTAGATTCCGCAGGTGCCTAAACAAAGGATAATGTTGTCTTGAAAGGCCGGGAAATAACTTGCGATATTAGATTAGGACTCCCAAAAATTTCTGCAACTCGCTTCCTGTCTTCGGTGACTTGATATTCCTGATTGAATTCGCCTTTGACAGCAAAGTTGGAAGACCTTGTGACGTGATGCGATACCCTAATGTATCCTCGAATGTAGTTGAAATCTATGTCTTGTCATAGTTCCTCTTGAGTCCGTAGTTTGATAAGTGTGAGAGGACAATTCGTAGATGCTTGGCCTGAGATTCTAAGTCTGGACTGAATACCATTATGTCATCGGGATATATCATACAGTAAGCGGCGTCGTTGTGAAGTATGTTGTCTATGAATCTTTGAAATGTCTGTGTAGCACATTTAAGTCCAAAAGGCATGTAAAGATATTCGAAAAGGCCAAATGGAGTGATGACCGCAGTCTTTCAATATCTTCTGGCACTACCAGGATGTCGTGATAGGCTTGCATGAGATCAATTACTGAGAAGGAATTGCTGCCATTGAGTTTTTCAAGTAAGGTGTTAATATTGGGAATAAGATATGCAGCAGATTTTGTCACTGAATTTAAATTTTGTTAATCTCCGCAGGCTCTGTACGAAACGTTTGATTTGGAGACTAAGTGCATTGGTGACTCCTATGAGCTTTTCGATGGTCTGATGATTACCTACTCCAACAGCTTTGAAAATTCCTCTTAGGCAGCTTAAATTTAGCAGGAGCTAGTGGTCGCTTCTTCAGTTCAATAGGTTGACTTTCTGTACCGATATGGTGCATTGTTTTGGAGACTCATAGATCTGACTTGCTGAGATCGAAAAGCGATCTGTGTTTTCGAAGAGCTTGTGATATCTCTGCTGAATGATGCATTGGGATTAGCTGAATAACCTGTACCTCTAAGCGCTCGGAGTCAAGTGTCCAAGAGCTTTGCTCAAGTCCAGTGTAGGTGTCGATGATCTTTTGATTGGCAAAATTAACAATGAGCCGAAATTTCTAAAGGAAATCAAGGCATATTATATTGTGTGAGACCTTGGCAACGATGAAGTTGTGAGTAAATTCACGCCGTAAACCTATGTTGAGTGTAGCTGTTGCGAGTAATACGCCTAGCAACATCTGGGCCAATAATTTCACCCTTGAGAACTAAGACTGCTGCACCTGTGTCTACGATTAATTCTTTGCTAATTCTGAAATCAAGAGGATGCAGATGTTCGTTGGGCTATTTGGCCGGGTCATGCAAACAAGTAGGCCGATGATTGCGACTGACATTATCAGTTTGACTGTCTATGTGACATATTCGGCGTCGATGAAAAGAGTCAATAGGAATGTCAGATTGTAAGTGATGGCATCCTTGTGGTGCCGTTGATGCCGTTAGTGTGCAGAAAGTATGGTCTTCTACATTCTGCGCCATATGTTTCCCGATATGGACGCTCCACTGCGCCTGTTTTCTGTGTCCTTTTCCATCAACTGTGGAAATTGGCATTCACTCGGAAATTCTTCTAAACGGCAGAGACAGACTTGAAATGAATAAAAATTTCTGGTGATTATAGCACCAGTTGTTTGGGGGCATATATGTTAAAAGATTCCGGGGATCTAGATCGCAGCCTACTTTTATTTCGTGTTTTGGGTGTAAAATTGGGTCGCGCGTTCATCTGATTTAGTTCGGATTTTCCCATGGCCAATTCTTCTAAAACTTTAACCATGTTTGCTATTGCCCTCTCTAAAGAGGAGATCCTATCATTATGCGGGGAAGGACAAAAGGATGACGAATTTAATTTTGATACCAATACCCAAAATTCTAACTCGCATCTCTCAGATAATTCATCAATTAAGTGATTTGGAGCTGTCTGGCGAATAATTTTAGTGACTGGGGAAGATTGTTAATAAAAACAACTTTAGCCTCATGATCAGAAATATTGGATTTATACCAATGTTTCCGCAATTCCCTCAAAATCGTAATAGGGCCAAGGTTTGGCTTGTCTAATTTCAGTGAGACCCTGCAAAGATTCTACTTCATTTGGGAGGCCCAAAATGGGATTTTGTAGTATCCTAATGGCCTCAAGCGTCCGATAAATCCGTCGCTGCAATTCTGAAGGTAGTTAAGTGAAAACCTTTGACAGTTTTTGATGACGGCTATAATCTGGAAACGGGGAGAAAGCGGAGTCTACGCGCATAAAAAATAGTTCACAATCTCCATCCCAAACAGGAACATCAATATCTAAAATTGGACTTGACATTCTAAGAATCTATCGGGATCTTAAAAGCATTAATTTTTAAGCAAGATGAAATGTATAAAAAGACTTTAAACGAAACGCTTACCCAAAATCTGCTTCCACAGTTTAAACAAAATCTTGAATGAGCACAGAACACAGATTAAATTAGTTCTTTCACAAAATCACAGGTCACAGATCTGCACTTTTGTGCCGTGTAAATTAAATTTGAATTTCATTTACGAAATATGACGGCAAATTTTTTTTGAGCCGTTACAAAAGAATATTAAAGTAAATAAATTGAGTTCATGACCACTAAATGTTACAAGTGAAGTTTCACAAGGATCAAGCTTAGAACCAATTTTATTTAAAATAATATTTGCGCATTTGCAAACTATGTTTCTTATTGGTCAAGTTGGCAAATTTGCTGATTGATTAAAATTCGTCTTCCCAAAAGATCCAACAAGTATCGAACTCTCAAAATGAAATAAAAATAACACCAAATTTGTTTGATCTGAGTAGTTATTTAATAACATTAGGGTTGAGAATAAACAATAAAAATCTAAAGCATTAAAAATCGGTAATAGACAGAGTTAAATTATTTTTATTTGTGTGATTCCATGCTTAGGGTTATTTTTGTGTTTAAACTTTAGCAAGAAAACAAGAATTTAGGCAAAACTATTTAATGTAATGCTTCTCACAGAGACATGTTGAAAGATAAATTAGCTTTGCTATGAACACATGTGCGCTAATAAATAAATCAAATGGTATAATATTTCAGATGTATATCATTGGAATTAAGCCGATACTTGAATATGCTGCCAATCTTTGTAACTCAATGAAAACATTATTTGTCAGGCATGCTAGAAGCTATACAAAGAAAATGTGTAAAGCGTAATAGCTCTGTGCCCTGCACTATATATGTCAACAGATTACAGTTCGTATCTATGCAAATTTTATGGTTTCAGAGGCTATGCTTTTGTGTAAAAATATTCAACTTGAACCAGTGGACCAAAGCTTATATGAATCCAATAAGAATGATTCATGGAGTAGAAACTAGGTATAGACATACAGCGATCTCATCTACTTTGGTGGAAAATATTGCGGTAAAGATATTTCATTTTTCAATAATTTAGAAAATTTACCATCAGAAGAACGCCTTCGGCCAAGATATCTTTCAAATTTGTATGTACTTAACTAAGAAAATATTCAAATTTGATTGTTTTAAATTTCATTAAGACAATACTTTATCGTGGTTTAACAAAAGATCAGGCTAAATGTGATCAGCAAAATATCTTCTTGAGGATTTTGTATCTACTATCTATATTATTAGATTGGAAAGACTAGGCATCATATCATCATATTAGCTATCATTACAAATAAACAGTTTATAGACATGGTTATCACTTTTGCAAAAAAATATTATATTATTATATATTATAACTTTTCCAATTATCGTGTCAGATAGCGTTGATGAAAAATCTATTATTATTTGTATATCTCGCAATTGTATTCTGAATATATTAGCGAACGAAGTTTTGGCTTGATATGGTAAACAGGACCAGTTAATATTATTTAATCTTGATGAAAAGGCTGACGCAAAATATGTAGATAAATTAAATGACTTAATCATAGATCCGGCGGAAGCTGAAATAAGTAAATGTTATAGTGTTGGCAAACGGTCTGATCGTCCAAGATCTGTCGTTGTGAAATTGAAAAAATGCCGATAAAAAAGCAAATTGAAGCCATTAATAAAAAGAAAGGTGAACACCCTAAACTTCACTACCTATTAATCGGTCGAGATAAAACAATTCTTCAAAGGAAATTGGCAACATCAAAAAATGTGAAAACCAATCAGGAGCAGAAATTATTAAATCCAGATCATGCTAAAATGAGTAGTCCACAAATTTATTCAAAAATAAAAAATGTAGTGTATTATTACTCAATATTATGCACAGCGTATAGAGAAGGACTGCAGTCACAAAACTCAACAAAAGAACTATAAAGAAACCAACAAAGTTAAACTATTAAAAATCGAAAAGTGTTTAGATAAGTCACATACTTCATATACTTTTTTTTATGCCAACTTTAGAAATGTTAAAAACAAAAGTTTTTTTGCTATGTAATTTTATAACAATTAACGATTTTGATTTTATAATATCGTATGAAACGTGGTACAGCAAGGACATTTAAAATCACAAATTTGCCATTCCTCATTATTTTTTATTTAGAAAAGACAGATTGTTAGATAGAAGAGGTGGAGAAGTACTCATTTATAATAAATCTATGTTAAATGCGAATGAGTTACATACTAGTGAATATAGTACTGTCATTGATTTTATACCTATACAATTCGATAATTTGATCTTAACAACGGTTTACAGACAGCCGTATGCTTGTATAAATGATGTTATAATTTTAACTAAATATTTTCTATTATATATATATATATTGGACTGCCATGATTATAATTTGGTGGTAGGCGATTTTAATAAGATGCTTAACTGTGAAATAATCAATCTTTCTTCTAAACATGATCTAAAGCAGATTATAAAGGTATGACCTAGAGTTTCGGAATGCTTAGACAATGTATATTTATAAATTGAATCGTTTAACTGGTACAGTTATGAAGTTGTAAACTATTTCAAAGAAATGGTTCACAAACAAATAACATTACAATGGAACAACTTGTGTAGCAGAAGTCAAAAACTTAATTTTGAGAATGCACAGATGCAATGTTTCAAAATTAACTGGAATCGTTTCAGAAAGTTAAGCGTGGTGATTGATTATGAAAGTTTTTACATTATGAACACTGATGAATTTGTTTCTTCGGTTTCAACGGTATTATATGATTTATTTCATACATCTACGTTTCAGAATATTATACCAAAACGAATCGATAAGCAATTATGTAAACTAAGAATTAGACGAGATAATGCAATGAGATGTAGTCTTGTCAATAGTATTTTAAAAATGAGGTTGGATTTGACTGACAATGAAATTAATTCATCACTGATGAAAATTCGCCAAAGATCAGAAAGAATCATATCATGTAAACTAAAGAGCAATTCCAGACTAGGATAAAACCTCCTAAAAGATTACAGTAAATATAAGGAGAAATTAAAGCTTATATTACCCGTGGATAAAACTGAGTATGAACTTCTCTGTGAATTGGAGGAATTATTTGGTAATTTGATATGTAATCACAGGATGATAGCAATATTACGGATCTAACAAATTTTTCGTGTAACCAGGAACCAGGACTTGTTATCGACACTGACTAATTGATAAAATCAATTTGAAAAGTAAAATCAAAAAAACAAAAATATCACTTTGGTATATCGACCGATAAACTACTGCAATTATCTTTAACTTTTATGAATGCGCTCTGCGTTTTTATAAATAGAATTCTGAAAGAAGTAAATATACCAATTAATATTCTAACGACCCTAGCTAAATCGTTATCATAGATAAGCAACCCAACGTGCGCCAATGATTATAGATTAATCTCTATTATTCCTTCATTTTTAAGATAATAGAACGACTGATACTAGATGATTTAGAACGTATGTTTACCACATGGCTGTTCGAAAGATCGATCGATAATTGCTAATATGCTATCTATGTGGAAACATGTAATTAAATTAGATGAGAAAATGTTAGATGCATTAATTGTCTTTATAAATATATAAAAGGCTTTTGCCTCAATATCTTTTGACGCTATTTTGAATGAGATTAATTCGTTCAATATTTTTTCGAATATTTTTAGATTACCCAAGTTTTATTTATAAAATAGAAGAATGCGTATTCAAGTAAATAATTTGACATCAAAACCATTAAAAGTACCAAGTGGAGGTTCACAGGGACAAGCTAGGGACTAATTTTATTTAAAATCATATTTGCATATATTCAAACTGAGGATGATATAAAAATCATATTTCCAATGGATCCAAAAAATATCGAGTTCTCAAAAAATGACATAATGTAGGAGGTTTTGTAGTTAATGTAAGAGGTACTGCGGGCTAGTTGTCTATTTAGTGAGGTTGTGTCTTCCTATCTATGCTTGATAGCTGTTATTACGATTCGCGTTCATGATTAATCCCTGGCCCTATCCCGAAGGGTGATGTGAGAAAGCTCAGTCGAAATGTCATTCCTCTATTGAACACAATGTTGCATAGCAAAGATAAAAATCGTATAAAAGTGGTCACGATAAGCATAAAATAAAAATCCATGTTTTGAGTGCTGTCACAATAAACCACTGTATGCTAGATTTTGAGTGTTATCCTAAAAATCCACTCTAGGGTAGGTTTTGAGAGTTATCATAATAATCCACTGTATGCTAGGTTTTGAGATTTATCATAATAATCCACTGTAGGCTAGGTTTTGATAGTTATCAATATTGTCAACACAAATTACTATCTCGGTGTAAGAGAAGTTACAATAAACACAACAAATAAATCCAGAGTGTCTCAACAGGATAGATAGTTTCGTGTGAATGAAAAATTGCACAAAATATATAAAATCGATAATTTCTTGGCAGAGTAGTTAATAATTATTTATGGAGGTTTTAAATACACAGAATATATATATCCAGAATGTCTTAGCTGAGTGGTTGATAGTCAGGTGCAAAGGGATAAACACATAAAGTATATAAATCCTGGCATTGAGCGTTAAGTCACATAAATCCACTGCATGTTACCGGCGTATTTCGCGCTGGCGTCTCTTCTTATTACACAAAACTCCATTAATTACAATAATTAAACTTGCAGTTCAAGAAATCTCAATTAACACTGCTTATTCGAAATATCTTATCGAACGATATAAAACTGCAAATGTGTATAATTTAGATTAGACCAATAATGAAATATGCTGCCCAATTTGGAATCCATTGAAAAGGGTAATTGACAAATAAGCTAGAAGCTGTACAAAGTAAACTTATGAAACATTAGCCCTGTCTCCTGCACTATATACGCCAGTAGATAACAGTTTGTATCACTGAAAACATTGTTTCGGAGAATGTGATATTGCATAAATGTGTTCAACTGGGACCAGTTGACTGGTGCCTATATGAATCCAACAAGATTCATGAAGTTCGAACTAGATCTGGACTTTTGGCGGTCTCTCCTCATTTGGTGGGAAATATCACGAGGAAATTATTTTCTTTTTAGAAAATTTACAAATTTTACAATCCATTGCCAAAGTAGCTCAGAGAAACTCCTCGATCTAAAATTATTTATACAACCAAATGTTCTACATTTGCGATTAATTAAAAAGACCGTTTTTCCTTTATCATTATAACTATCAAAATTGAGATAATTTTTTCAGTGATATTACTACTGAATTTTTTGATTTTGATATATCCTATTGTAGGAGGTATTTTGTGGGGTAGCGGTTTATTTACTGATGCTATGTTATTCCTACATATGCCTAGTAGCTGAGTTGGAAGAAATGGGTTTAGTGGGCCGTGCTTTTAATCAGATTCATTTTGGAGCTGACGTCCAACCCCTTCTTTCCAGTGTCGTGAATTGAGAGGGCTAAGTCGAAATATCATACGTGTATTATGGGCAATGTTACAAAGTAAATTAAAATTCAATGTTAGTGAAAATTGACCGAGCTCTAGACGGCAATGAAATAAAATATTGTTAACACAATGTTAATATCTAGGCACAAAAGCAGAAAGTCATAAATCACGATAAATAAATCCAAATTTCCTTAGCTTTATTGTTTAGTGTCCTTGATAAACAATCAAGAGCACACAAAAATATAAATCCTGGCTTTGACATCTAAAATAGAGTAATTTATTGCATGCTACCGGCGTGATTCGCACGGGTGTGTGCTGTTTTTTAAACAAAACCCTATTAATTACAAATAAAATTGCAGTTCAAGAAATCTCAATTAAAACTGCTTGAAACTAACAGAGATTGTTTTTAAAATCAAAGTTAGGAGAAAGATGGTCTAAAACCAGATTTAGTATATGCGACCCTGAGGTGAACCAGACATGTCTAAATTATAATACTCGTTGGGTAGTAACGCGAAGCCGCGCGTTATATTTTATCATAACTAGTGAGATTTACTTATCTATATGAGACTAATTGGACATATTTATGTGATGTGATATCTTTTATATATTGCACATTTTCTAATATTTTTTATTTTTTTGTTGGAACATGTGAGATTTGAATCCAAATAAAGATATTCTATTCTTTTCTATCACACTCTTCCATAATAAACCAGCCTTTTTCGCCAGCCTCCACCACTCGTTTAACCCAGAAGCTACTTACCAATCTCGCTGACTTCCAGGAACAGATGGCAGATGTCAAGGAATTGCTAGGAGCTTTATCAGGTAACATCTCTCCACGTTGCAGCCACATTTGTTGTGCCAAGTTGATGTTTTCTTGAACAGTGTTGCGCGGGAGGTTGCTTTATGAAATCACAGTAAACGTAACCTCTTCCTTTGGTCTCCGCACACCCCACTCTCTAAGGATAACCTGGCTTCAGATTTTATCAGTCATTCTGGAGACAACTTCCATCATATCAAAGAGGTTTCCTCCGACAAAGGTCGTGCTTTTGTGATTTCTTCCCACTAAAGGCTGCCCAACGATGAACCCAGTCAACTAAAATCTCAACCCCCCTTATATCGACAGGCAAAGTCAAATTAAGGCGGGATTTCACTTAACTACAAAGAACTGCAGAACAAGCGCGGAACTCTCCACCAGACACCGCCCCATCTTCTGAATCTAGGCATGCCTATCCCGGCTGGTGCAACCAAATGAAACGCCGATTATTGTACGGGGGCATCCTTCCTCTGGACCCATCATGCTAACTACCATTCGACTTTAAGGGCTCCTCTTCACCACTAGCTCAAACAACGAGACCATTCCCACCCAACAAGCGCAAGCTTTACCGCGTCGTCGTGACCAAGCACGCCACATAAAGGCCCCCAACAGCGGTCATCCTCTTCCAATCTCCAGGACCAGTAACAAAGTCTTAATTCAAGTATTTATCCCGACCGGTGAAGAGGTCTTGAAACTGACAAAAAGGACCATCACGACCCCGCGCGAAACCGATTCTTTCCTTACAACTTCCGCCTCCAAACTCATTGATACCACACTGGACAAATCGTGACTCTGCCCCCGTTCAGATCATGCCTCCTCTCACCCCCACATCACTACTCCCAGGTAGCGCTTCGAGCTCAGATAACTCGCCTTTGTCCTGCTTAAAAATCCTCCAATTACCTCACCCGCCTAATAAAGTGAGACTCAGGAGTTTCAGATCAAAGCTGACCACTCCAATCTCGTCAACAAGCGGTCAGTTATCCTTATCAGCCCGAGGTCTCACTCCAGCCGTCAGCATTAAGCACCTGCTTGCTTCTCCTCTCGGATCTAATGGATCCCTTTTAGCAATTATTATCAATTGTAGGTCGATTACGCCAAAAATCAAACTGCGAGCATTTTTATCCTCTAACAAGCTAGGCATGTTCGTTCTTGTGGAAACGAGGCTGTCCTCCCTCGTTCATTGCGATGATTTTTTCCTCATCAATGGCTACACTTTCATTCGAAGTGACAAAATGGCTGGTTGTAGGGGTGGTCTGGCTGCCTTTGTTTTTTTCTCTCTCATGCCCAAACGTCTGTCTACATCAAACTCGCTAGGATTAGAATTCATTTCGTTTCAGCATCTGATTCTAGACCAAAGCTTATCCGTTTGCGTTGTCTAAAGACCCCTAAACCTCTCAATAATAGATGACACCCGTGGGGTTTAACTAATGTCCAATTTCTTCTCTCAACACTCGAATTAATATATCGTTGTGAGTTACCTTATCCTTCCCCTGGCCAACTGGCATAACATAACTACGGAAACTCACCAGTTGATTCGGCTCTTTGCGGACAACATCCTAAGTCAATTTGCGCACTTCCATACATGAGGGAACAGCCGACTTGATTGTGTTCTCTCCAACAAAGACGTAACCAATGTTCAGTCTCTGGAAATCTTCCCTTATCTTGACCATTGCCAGGTATCCTTTCTTATTCCTTTTTTGTCCTCTATCCCTAAAGAGAGAATTCAAACTTTCAGACGATTCATCAATGGGGAAGATTTTAGTCGACTCTGTGACGCCGTCAATTGGAGAGATCTTATTCTCCCAGACAACCACTAATCATGTTTTTCCAATATCCAAAATATCTTATCCTCCCACTTTGTTTCTGCCACTTCTATTCAACACATTCACGCGATGAAAAAGTTGAACGTCTTGTTTAATGCACGCGACATCCTTGCACGCAATTCTAGATTACGCACAGCATCACTTGCTAGCGCTCTCACTTTCCGACGTATTGATGAGCACATTAAAAACGCTCAACATCGAGAGTCGCATCCGCACAACGCCCAACTCTCGGAAGAAGTTTGCAATCATCAAACACGAATTACTACCAAAGTCAAATACCTCCTAGATAAACTTCTCTCGGTTCGACGACTCCAGCTTTGCCAACGATTTTCTAAATTGTCTTCTAGAATCGTTCTCCATTCCTACTCCCCTGTTGAGATGCGTGACAACGAAGACGCTGCAAACCTTTGTTGGTTCATTATTTCGCCGGCCTCCGTCATTCAAGCAATCAAAGACATAAAATCTAAACACCAATTTGATCAGTACGGTGTTTCTGTCAGGATTATTGGATTTCTTGGCTGGAATCTCTTCTCTCTGCTGACCGATGTTATCAGCCGATGCATTGAAATTACCCATCTTCCCCCGGAACGGCTAAATTCGACAATATCTCTTATCTCAAAAAATGATACATCGTCAATCTCCACATTCAAAGATCTCCGCCCTATTACTATCGACATTTCTTTCACTAAAATATTCGACAGGGTCTTGTATAACTTAATCTAACCTTTCATCAAGTTTCGAGGTAACTTCTGCCTCCTCGACGATCAACATGGCTTCCTGAATGGCCGCTCCTTTTCCATCAACTTAGTCAGTGTCCTTGATCGCTGTTATTCCTCTATCTCTTAAGGTCATTAATGCACTCATCTCTTCGTAGATGTTTCCAAGGCTTTTGATTCACTGTCGTTCTCGACAATTGAATCCGCCTTGTTAACCAGTGGTATTAGCGGCAAAATCCTTAATCTCTTCAGTTATTATCTCCGACACCGTTACACAACTGTAAAAGTCGGAAATAATCACTCAAGATTAGCCCTTATCCGATCTGGATTTCCCCAGGGCTCCGTACTTCGTCCTATATCATTCAACCTAACACTCACTCAAGTGCAGGTTGAGGATAGCCTATTCAAGCTGTTCAAATATGCAGATGACATGTTAATTTTATTCAGCAACCCCACAGCATCCAACTCCTCCCTACCTCTTATCACTCAGCTTTTATCTTTGTTACACTCGCAGCTTAGCATAAATATGCAGATGACATTGTAATTTTATTCAGCAACCCCACAGCATCCAACTCCTTCCTACCTCTTATCACTCAGCTTTTATCTTCGTTACACTCGCAGCTTAGCATAATTGAACCTAGATAAGACTGTTGAGGCCCCTAACCTATTCGTGTCTGTAAGCCCCATAGATGCCAGATCGCTGGAAGTCCTAAAATTCACAGTAGAGTCTGATATGCTTATATTGTTGCTTGTGTTATTTAAATTCAATTCCGCTATGTCCTGCACTGACTTACATGTGTCCTCATACTTAATATCGGTATCCATGATCAAATGTTATAATAATTAAATTGACACTTACTTATGGCAATTGGAAGGTGAGAGTTGGAAAGCTATAGTTTCAGCAAAAATCTGTTTTGAGGTGTACGTGACCCACAAATAAAATAATTATACCTGTTCCAAGGATCCTCATCAGTGTTATATTATATCAGAACACAAGGCAAGTGTTGGAAGATTATATTGTAAAATGTTGTAATCGTTTATAATGGAAAGCAATGTTAAAATGCAGCAGACCAAAATTTTAGAACCAGACAGTAAGCGAGATACTCAAAAACTGAAAATAGCGCACAATTTTAAAAATCAAGTATTTAAACAAAGAATGTTTTGAAAAATAAAAAGAAAAAATTCTTTTTAAATAAAGTTGTTACAATCAGCTATGGTGGTTTAAATTTATCATTCAAGGTCATTTTATATAAGGCGGAGGATTTAACATCCTCCACATACACCACCTTCTCAAAAAAACGTTTAGTAATAGACGTAATCATAGTTCTTCGGCTGACGATGTATTCTTCCAGAACGAGTTGTGCATACTGGCGCCCCTGACGTCGTCATCTCGCCCGGTATAACATTCGCTGGTTCTTCAAAATCGTCTGGTATCGACAAATAGTTTTCATGCTATGATTCAGTAGAATAAGAATTTGCTATGTTAGACAACTGTATTTCAGAATACTGCATTTCATTATGTGCCTGCATGATGGGATTGCACACCTCAGATTCACCCATGGAACGGTCATTCGACACATCTTTTAATTCGGTCACACCGTCAATCCAGATAAACTGGGGAATACAGCGATCCAACGTAACACAATCCTCAATGCCATTTATTTCTATGATGACATTCTTGTCAGTCATCCTCTTGACCTTGTACGGTGCTAATGTGGTTACGTCACTTAACATGTCCTTGGCCTTTTGGAAATTTTCTCGGTCTTCTTGACTCAAGTTTATAGGCCAAGATTTCTTGATCGTGTTCTTTTCACGAGTGAGATGGCTTGTTAACGATCCAAGAATTCCGGCTAGACCTGGAATGAATCGACGATAATAGCTGATCATACCCAAGAACCTTCGCAACTGGCGTACGGTTCGGGGTTCCGTTACGTCCTTAATAGCTTGGACCTTATCTTCCAAAGGTTTAATTCCGTCTTTGAAACGTATATGCCCAAGGTATTTAACTGAAGAGCAACCTATATTACTCTTATTAGGTTTGACCACTAATCCATATTGTTCCAACCTGGTCAAAACCGTTTCCAAATGCGTACGATGTTCGTTTCGTGAGCGACTGAAAATAATTATGTCGTCTATATATACTCTCGCAAATGGACAATTCTAAAGGATTTCTTCAGCCAAACGCTGGAATGTCTGACTGGCATTTTTCAAACCAAAAGGCATTCGAAGAAATTTGTGCGATCCCCCTCCTGGAAATCTGACTGCGGTGAGTGGTATCGAACTTTCTTCCATTGGTACCTGATAGTACGCTTTCTGGAGATCTAAAGTTGAATAAACCTCATATCCCATTATATCTCGGAGTAAGGTACTCTGGTTAGGGAGAGGATAAGTATCACCCTTCGTCACTGAGTTTAATAGACGATAATTCCCACAAACCCTCCATTGACCCGGTTCAGGTTTGGGAACTACCATTATTGGGGAAGCAAAATTGGAATTTGACCTTCTACAAATCCCCTCTTCGCGCAATTGGTGAAATTCTGACACAGCTATTTGTTGCTTGTGTTGTGCCAATGTTTGAGCCTTTGGTGAACAAGGCAACGGAGCCACCAAATCTATTTTGTGTTCTACTCCTGTCTTCAGACCTATCCTTTTGGCACTGAAAGGTTGAAACACTGCTAGGTGCTTTTCGATTATATCGGCAAAGTCATGTGCGACTGTTGGACGAGGTAAGAGGACTGTTCTAACTGCCGACACGTTAGACTCAGTAGGTGTTGATGTCCCTACGTCTTCTGCGATAGTCCTAACTATGGGGTCTAATGTCAGCTTAAAATGGGTCAAGAAATCCATGCCAATGATATGGTCCTTGACATCGGCTACTAGAAAATTCCAACGGAAGGAAGATTTCTGGCCTAATGTTACCGACATTTCTTTCATCCCTTTTACTTCAATTGGACTACCGTTAGCGGCCCATAGTTGATAATCAAATGTGGGGCAATCTGCTTCCACCACGTCTGACCTAACTATGCTTACCTCCGCACCCGTGTCTATGAGAAATTCTAATCCAGATAATTCATCCTTAATAATGAACTTTTTGCTGGACAATCCGGCAATGTTTTCAAGATCCCCGCTTAGTGAGAATCGGACTCTCTTGCCTCCTATCTCGGTGCTATTTGTACTAGTCGCCTCTTTTGCTTTGAGTATGCCTTTTAAAGGCATATCTGGGAGCCTTTGCAATGGAACCCCCCCCCTACGGCTCCTACTAGCGGGGGTTGTTCCCTTTTTCCCGGTGACGGATTCCTCTCAACCGGTTTTGTGCTTCCTTTCCATGTGGGTCCACCTAATCGCGGGTAATTACAATTTTCGCCTTGGCACTTCGCACTGCGTCCGTATTCGCAATGTGCCTTGCACCATCCGCGTGGCCCTTCGAAGCGTTGACGCGAGTGACTCCTTCGACGTCTATTATACCTATCCTGACTCTGAAGTTGTGCAATATCACTACGCAAGCTAGCAACTTCTCTACATAAGAAACGCAAAGTTTCTTGTATAGCCAGGTGGTTTTCGGTATCTGCCCTGACTGGCTGCATCGTTACAGAATCTGCCATTACAGCATGTACTTGTGGTTCTTGCTGTTTATACACGCCGTCTAACCCTCTGAGTTTTGTTGGCCAATCTATGTTCATTGTGTCAAATACTTCCATTGTTGTTCTGAGCCTAATTGGTAGCTCAGCTGTAAAAATGGAGTTGACTACATCTCTAGATATATTCAACCTGGAAGCTTTTGTGCAAAGGCGTTCATAAAATTCGGACAGTAGTTGACGCCCCATTTTTTCTAAGCGTAATAATTCGCACATTTGCGCTGATCTTCCAGGCTGATATCTCTGTTGAATTTCTGCCATTAATTACTCAAATGCATTATACGCTTTTCTTCTACAGTTCTGTCTCTGAAATTTTCCAAAGCATTTCGGAAATTTTCAGGCAATGCCATCCATGCTGCAACAAATTTCTCCATAGGGTTCACGATATTATAAGCGCTAAATATCATTTGGGCATCTTCCACCCAACTTGAATGTTTCTCTGACTTATACTGTGGTAGACTTAATATTCTTGGACTGGCGCGGTCACCAAATTTTGTTGAGGCCCCTAACCTATTCGTGTCTGTAAGCCCCATAGGTGCCAGATCGCTGGAAGTCCTAAAATTCACAGTATATTCTGACATGCTTATATTATTGCTTGTGTCATTTAAATTCAAGTCCGCTATGTCCTGCACTAACTTGCATGTGTCCTCATACTTAATATCGGTATCCATGATCAAATGTTTTAATAATTAAATTGACACTTAATTATGGCAAGTGGAAGGTGAGAGTCGGAAAGCTACAGTGCTAGCAATAATCTGTTTTGATGTGTACGTGACCCACAAATAAAACAATTATACCTGTTCCAAGGCTCCTCCTCAGTGTTATATTATATCAGAACACAAGGCAATTGATGGAAGAGTTTATTTTATAATGTTGTAATCGTTTATTATGGAAAGAAATGTTAAAATGCAGCAGACGAAATTTCAATACCAGGTTTGAAGCAAGATACTCAATAACTGAAAATAGCGCACAATTTAAAAAATCAAGTCTTTAAACAAAGAATGTTCTGGAAAATAAAAAGAAAAAATTCTTTTTAAATAAAATTGTTACAATCAGCTATGGTGGTTTAAATTTATCATTCAAGGTCATTTTATATAAGGCGGAGGATTCAACATCCTCCACAAGACTCGTTTGATGAAACTTAACTCTGACCCATTCTGTTCTCTCCCAGATACAAGTTATCCTCTTGATATTGAATTAATTGACTCGGCCAAGCACCTTGGCATCTCATTTTCTAAATCGCTAGACTTCTCCAAAAATCTTCAACATACTACCTCCAAACTCTTCAAGGGGGCCCGTTTAATCTGCTTCAAGACTATCAACCACACTACCCAACTCACACTGTTTAAGGTTTATATCCTTTCCCTCATATCATACGCTACCAAATTTTATTGCCCTGTCACTCTAGCTATTGAAAAGATTTCATCCAGATTTTTAAATCGAGTCTTTCCTCACAGCCAGAATTAACGGGAACGCGTACTCCTGACTAACCTTCTTCCGCTATGGTTTACCCGTCACTTACGAGTCATTTCTTTCGTTCATAAGATCACAGCTAGCCCATCACTATCAAGCTTTGCTCACACAATTCACCACTATGCTACACGCCATAACAACTCTTCAATCAAATCTAACCACACACCCATTACTTTTAATAAAATCTATCTCTTTTCCAAAGCCACAAGCGTATTGATCGCTCTTCCCGTGGAAATAAAGCTCCTATTTAGAAAGGCGTCTCACAATCACTTCTTTAACAGATTCCAATGCGAGACATCTGATTGGAAGCGAAATTGGTTCCTCCTTAACTCATAACATTTATTTCTATCCCTAAGCAATTATTCAGTTGTGGAGCGTGAAGTATCTTCTGGTTAGCCCCGTCTTTCAACTATTCGCCTCTGATTCTCAAACTCAAATAAGGACTCACCGACAAAATTTCTATACTCAATTTCATTCTACCGCATCGAAATATTGATTGCTATACCACAACCTGCTCTAATAAATCTCTTTTCTTTGTTTCATAAATCCAAAAAGCCTACTTGACCATCTGACATTCATTGGATGCTGGTTCCTACACGCTTTTCATCAGCCGCATCCTTGCTCAACTGAAGTCAACGATTCCTGCACGCGACACTGGCGTGCAGACTATCTTCTCTCTAGTCGATCCTTCCTAGTCCAATGGAATCTCCATTCCACCAGAACGATCTATCACAAAGTTGATGAAAGGACTTCTCTTTCTCAACTTTCTCCTCCCCTATGGTTATATACTTTGTTAGTCACAATTACATTCAACTTTACATATCCTACTTTTGACTTTTACCTCTTCATTTTCAATTGTGTTGGGCCTGTTGGCCTTTGTTTATAAAATAAATTTATTATTATTATTGTGTATTATTATTATTAGTATTATTATTATTATTTTGTATTACTATTATTATTATTATTATATATAGTTCCTAAATTACGCTCCATATTTTAGATAAACTAATATATCATCCAAAAATAACACATTGAGTTTGGTCATTTAAATTGTCAGGTTCCGTTAGATTTTTCTCTAAGTTTGCTATTGAAACGGACAACTGGTGTTATTTTTGGGACACCTGAAATATTAAAAATAAAATTTATTCTTATGCATAACGTAAGTTTACACCATGCATATATTCATCATTTTCACAATAAAACAATTACCATTTCGCTTGCTTGCAATATTAACAAATCATAAACAATGGAACTGTAAAAATATTTCATTGCTTTACATGTTGGACTATTTGTGTACATTGATACGCCATGTAAGCCTGTCAACATATCACATTCGTTTATTTCAAATTTATTGGCATCAATTGCCTTATTTATTGTTTCATTAGATGAGATTAGCGTTTCTTAAACTTCATAGCATCAAGTTTTATCTAATACCTGATTTATGTTTCGAATGACATGTTTTCCACGGTAAACTTTTGTACAACTAAACTTTGTTCTTTTGAACATGGTTATTTCGCACTCTGTCAGCAATTTTAGATGGAATTTTTCATGCGCATTCCAAGCGTCTGCAAAAAACGTTCGCTCATCACCTCTAGTATAGCCAGGAAATAAAAGAAGTAGAAAATTTTATTTTAAGAGAATTGAACCAACTTGCAGGCATATATCATAAAATTAATGGCGTTTGACTAGTTACGCATGCGATATATTCGTATGTATCAGATAGTCTATTACTGCGAAAACTTCAATTAATTATAATTCCTTGCGCGTATAGGTTCATCTAAATAAGACTACGGCTTTATCATAAATATTACTGTCGTTCCTCTTTATAAGCGTGCGTCCTGTATGTGTGTATGTGTGTACTTAAATGTGAAGCATTTAGTTAGATAGAAGCATATGGACATTTACGATGATCTAAAAAAACTAGGGTGAGTACATTTAAATACTGTTTGTTGCGGAGAACTAATATATATGCAGGTATGTATTAGATTTTGCGAATCTAGTAACAAATTAATTCAACTGTGACCAGAAGGATAAACCAAAGGCAGCATGAACGGAAAGTATAATCTCATGCACATTAGTTTCGAGCTTACTGGCGACTCATCAGTAGGAGCCGTTATTACGCCTTTCAACCAAAATATATTTAAGTGAAGAATGTGGGAGAATAGGACGGTACAATCTTCTAGACGAATGTGTAAACCTGCAATAGTGAAGCTAACATCATATAGTCTTCGACAATGCGATTTCAAAGCTAACTCACATTATATTGTAGGATGTTTTGTAGTTATATTAATAGCTTTTGCGTGGTAGCTGTCTATTTAGTGATGATTTTCTATATTTTCATAGTGATTGTTATCCCCACCCGTTCCATGATCAGTCCCTGACTTTTTCCACAGGGTAAAGTAAGAGAACTCATCCATTTTTAGACGTTTATTGCAAGTGGTATAGCTAATCATGAATCAATTCACAGTTAAACAAATCGGACCGTGCTCTAGACGGAAACAAAATGCTATATTATTATAATCAAGGTTACGGTCTAGATATAAACACCTGACCTATTAATTACTTACATATGTCTGTATAAACTAAGAATTGTATAGTGTAGAAAAGGCAATTCATCCAGTAGACCGGTTTCGTCCTTATTGGGAACTCATCATATACTGGCCAGAATTTGCCGCGGACAGGACTCAAACCTGTGCACGTCTGCTTCGGAACCTGGTGCTCTAAGCGCTGAGCCATCTTGCCAAATCATTGTTTATACTGACATATTTAAGTAATTAATGGGTCAGGTGTTTATATCAAGACCGCAACCTTGATTATAATAATTGTTATCACCACCCGCGCGACCAATGTTCGTTTAAAATGATATATTGTCAACACAATTGAATGTCTTATACACAAGTAATTATCAGGAACACAAACATCTGAATCGTGATGAATACATGTAAATAATTGAAAATATATGATGATATAAATCCAAATTGATTATCAATTTAGTTTAAAGTTACTGGTAAATATTGTAACTAATAATTGATGGATAAAACTAGGGTAAAAACAGTCTTGAAAAAAAACATCACAAATAATCATTCCACTGTTTGCTATGTTTTGAATATTTCAATTATAATAATCCTTTGAGCTATAGAATTTTGGGAATGTGATTGAGGAACATCTGATTTCCCGATGCGTGGAATCATATCTGAACTGTACTTAATAGTGTAAACTGAGATTAATACAAAGAAAGTCAATAAATTCACATAGGCACTATAATCCACCGCATGTTACCTGCGTATTGCGCGCGGGTGTGTCTATTTATTAAACAAAATCCTTTTAATTACAATTAAATTTGCCGTTCAACAAATCTCAATTAAAACTGCTTGAAACTAACAGAGATTGTTTCTAAAATAACAGTTAAGAGAAATATTGTGTAATGACAGAGTTAGATTATTTGACCTTAAAGAGCACTATATTTGTCAAAATTGAACATCGTTGGGTTGTACCGCGGAGTTGAATTTTACATACATCCCCCGACAATGAAAATTAGTACACAATGAAGGGGGCTAACCTTACAGGTGTTATGGCTCTGCCGTAACGAGTAAACACTGATGTTGGCTCTGTCGACACTGATTCTGGTTCCTCTATATCTCGCGGCGGCGTGACGGCGTCAGTTGTCTTTGTTGCTGATGAGATATCTGGCGTCAATCCGATGTTAGCAAGACTGTCTGGGGGTGGCGTTCTCGTTTCTTCACCGCCTGATAGGTCTACATCGCGAAACAGCGGCTCATCTGGATCAACGTCGGCTGGGGATAGTCTGTGCTTGGAGACCGCTTCAGCTTTGCCATTAATCTCTAGAATGATGTAATTCTGACGTCGATCTAACACACGATAAGGACCGCGCTTCGGTTTGGCTAAAATCCTGTTATCCATATCGTTGTTGACGAAGAACCATTTGCAGCTATCAAAATCTTTGCGTTTATAGATTGGGCCATGTTGCTGACGTGTAGGACAGATCGGCCAATTCTGAGCGTTATACTGTAGAAAACAGCGAAGTGGAAACAGAAATGTCGGATCGTTCATCGTTAATGCAGTTTCAGAGCGTGATCGGACTAGTTCGCCAGGAAGCCGTAGACATTTGCCAAATACCATTTCAGCGGAGCTACATTTGATCGGCTCACGAGGTCTTGTACGCATTGATAGGAGTACTTTTGGTAGAGCCGCAAGCCAATTTTCTTCTGGGCTAGCCTTGAGCGCCGCTTTCAGTTCTCGGTGTGGCCTTTCGGCGAACCCATTTGCTCTCGGATTGCGAGCCGCGGTCACGGAGTGTTTGATACCATAGTATTGCAGTAGGGCTGCGAACTCTTCGCCGAGGAACTGTGCGCCACGATCGGTTGTCACTTCAGCTGGAGCACCAAACCGAGCGAACCAATTGAGCTCTAAAGCATAACTGACAGTGTCTTGCTTCATGTCTGGCTATGGCATGGCCTCATAACATCGAGTGGTGCGATCTCGTATTGACAGTAGAGTTGACACGTTGTGAATATAAATACTCTTTCTTTCCTCTGATGATGGCCGGTGTAGATCTTGAACTTTGGGCCATCTAGATAGGTGTGGAAGTGTATGATCGACCGGTAGATTGTGAGTAACTCCTTTTCTAATGTATCATATCGCGACTCGCGAGGTTGTAGTTTTTGCAAGTAGAAGGCGATAGGTCAGTGTATGCCATTGATGGACTGTTGAAGTACTGCGCCTATGGCAACGTCGGATGCGTCTGTGATCAATTCAAAAGGTTGAGACCAATCTGGAGAATTTAGCATGGTTACTTTACATAAGGCCCTTTTGGCATCCTCGTAAGCCTGCAAGTCGTCTTCGTTGAGCTGAATCAGTTGTGATTTTTTGAAAAAACGGTTTTCTGGCACGAGATATTTGTAAAAGAGGTGCCAGAATCTTGGCAAGGCCAGGTACGAATCGAGAATAGCAGTTCATCTTGCCCAATAATCATCGTAATGCTCGAATGGTCGTTGGGGGCTGTAGATATTGAATAGCACGAACCTTAGCAGATATAGGTGTCATGCCTTTCACGGAAATTTGATGAACGAGAAATTCAATCGATTTTTGTGCAGACACATTTGTTGCCATGAAGTCCGACGCCATAGGCCCTCGACGTGTGAGTACATGGTACATGGTACTAAAACTATGGTTTCCGAGTCGGTACATGGTACCAACATGGATTTACTGGAGTAACAGGTGTTCAGAAATTGTTGTAATCGTCAATTTCGGTGAACTATAACATAAATTGATATCCATCATGTTGGTACCCTGTACCGACTCGGAAACCATAGTGTTAGGACCATGTACCTTTTCGGTACAATCATGTTTGTATCGGTTACTGGCACAATAGCCATAGTGTTAGTATCATTTACAAACTCGGTATATATATTATATAGTGTGAGTAAGCGTTGAAGTCGCATTGTCGTAGACTATATGATGTTAGCTTCACTAGTGCAGGTTTACACATTCGTCTAGGAGATTGTACCATCCTATTCTCCCACATCCTTCACTTAAATATATAGTGGTTAAAAGGCGTAATACCGGCTCCTACTGATGAGTCGCCAGTAAACACTAAACGAATGTATATGAGATTATACTTTCCGTTCATGCTGCCTTTGATTTATCCTTCTGGTCAGAGTTGAACTAATTTGTTAATAGGTTTGCAGCATCTTATACATACTTGAATATATATTAGTTCTCCGCAACAAACAGTATTTAACTGTTATATATTGAATTGAATGATGTCATGCTTACCACAAAATTTGATAACTGATATCAATCAAGGCCAGCATGTATGGATTGACTGGAGTAACGGATGTTCAGAAATTGTTGTAATTCTCAATTTCAGTGAACTATAGCATAAATGGATATCCATCATTTTGGTACTATTTACCGACTCGGAAACCATAGTGTTAGTACAATGTACCTTTTCGATACAATGATTTTGATATCGGTTACTAACACAATAGTTATAGTGTTAGTATCTTTTACAGACTAGGTAAATATATAATATAATGTGAGTTTAGCGTTGAAGTCGTATTTTCGAAGACTATATGATGTTAGCTTCACTATTGCAGTTTTACACTTTCGTCTAGGAGATTGTACCGTCCTATTCTCCCACATTCTTCGTTTAAATATATATTGGTTAAAAGGCGTAATACCGGCTCCTACTAATGAGTCGCCAGTAAGCACGAAACGAATGTGCATGAGATTATACTTTCCGTTCTTGCTTCCTTTGGTCAAAATTGAACTAATTTGTTACTAGGTTAGCAACATCTAATACATACTTACAGTGAGTACATGACAATTTTTTCAAACATCTCAATTTTTAAGTCTTACCATACGAACCGACTAATGAAAATGACATCAGTGGTTAGAGAAAATTCAAAGCAATAAAATTATGGCTAAGATTAAATCACGCATATTTAGGATGTTATATCAATATAGATGAAGTTTCGGCCAATGCATAAAAATGATTGCCCACCAATATAGGATCCTGTGAATATTCCTAAAATTGATTTCGAAATAGTTAATGTATAGAACTTTAAATATGCTAAACTTCATCAACTTTTTTCAATCTATAATTGGAGCAAGTTCCTGATCCCTCTTCCTATTCCATTTTGTAAATCCATTTTATTTATGAGAATAAAGCAAATTTACTTAAGCTTAAGCTAGCTCAAGTTACTCCGTAAGATTATTTCCTTGTATGCTATTTCTGCTTTTATTTGGATGAGTTCATCTTATGTCTTACAATAGAAACCGGTATGTCAAAATAACTCTAAGTATAATTTATAAATGTGTTCTCACATGAACTATAAGGTAATATTTTAATGTGGATCTTTAACATTGACTAAACACTGAAGATCATGACTACAACGTATATGCAGAAACAATATTCTGTGGACGCTTATAATATTGTATCGTTGGACAAATACATGTTGATAATGGAAAGATATAGTTTACAGTTTAAAGTAGATTATGAATAAAACTAAGTTGTAAAGCAATTTAATATATAAAATTTGCTTGATTTGTAGGTGATTTTCATTATTAAACAACACTGTATAGAGTAGAAAAGGCAACTCATTAAGTAAACCGGTTTTGTCCCCATTGGGAACTCATCACGTACTGTCCAGAATTTGTCGCGGACCTGGCTCAAATTTGGACATGTCTGCTTCGGAATCTAGTGCTTCAACCATTGAGCCAGCCTGGATGAATTGCCTTTTCTACATTATAAAACGCTTATTTTATATTGATGAATATATGTACATAATGGGTCAGGTGTTTATATCAGGGACGCAAACTTTACTAAAATACCAGTTACTCTTGATTTACAAAATAAAAGAGCAAATTTCAACGTATTTAATTAATGCTTTTGTTTGTTGATGATCTAGTGTTTTCATTGTGCTCATATTATTTTTCAAAACTGTTAGAAAAATTAAAATTTCGTAAGTTCGCTATGAGAGATACTTATTGACTGATGAAATGGCGTACATTTGTGAACAGATTTTCAGCATCATTGAATAAAATTTAGTGATCAATTTCCTTCCTGACGTTATACAAAATATATCCAAACGTGGCAATTGAACTTTCTACAGTTGTACTTAAATATGTTTCTTTGTGTGCAGACCAAAATCCACTTTCCTAACCAAGATTATTCTGATTCCATTAATTAAAATGTCCATATGAATTTGCAATTTATTATTTTCTTTCTAGATTTTAGACAAAAGAAGGGGATTAAAATCTACACAAATTATATGAATTCCTGTAATATTATGTAAAAATGTGTCAACATATAATAAACCAAATATTTGTCTTGAATCTAATTGAATGCCTTTCTTAAGCCAAGCCAATATAATGCGATTAACTCGCTAAGTATATAAAATGTTCGTCTGTATTTGATTAGAGGGTGGCAAAAACACTTTAAAATATAGACAATGTTAGCTGCTAATTGATGACGGGCTATCCGCCCGGGTTAAAGCTTTATTTAATCTGCGATTCTTAGTTAGCATCGCTTACACCAGGGCATATATCGAAGGCTTTAAATAACCGTGTGGCTATCAGCGTTCTTAATAAATCCTATTGTATGAGTGCAGCTAGGAAGAGTGATTATCTAGAAAAATAATTACATAGTAGGTCAGATACATTGCTGATTAAATATCAGACTGATTGTCTGTTTCCATGTACATTATATTGGCTTTATTGAAACGCCATTGTTAATTATATGTCTATGTAGCTTTTGCTATATGCATTTATTTGTGCGCTTATGGATTGATCTTAAATAGAAATTATTCTGTCACATTACCTTACACCTACTGGGTCAATATAAATTTATACCCTCTTATCCGCTGAAGATATAATCGCTATTATTGTTAATTAGATTTTACTATTTGGATTGTGTACCAGGATTTTATTGTGTGTGTACTTTTATCTAAGAAAATTTGCTATATTTTGTTAACAAAGATTGACGTAGAAAGAAAGCGAGAGTCGCATAGGAATTACTTTAAACTTATTGTGTGAATTTGGTGTATATGCTAAATTTATAATGGCTTTTATTACACCGTTCATTAAAATATTTTCCAAAGAATTGCACAGTATGGCTATAAAAACCAACAGTATTATGCTAATACTGCAGTCTCTGACTCTCATTGATAAAAACTTAACATGACTTTATCTTAAACAAACATTAGATGCGTGGGCGGTGATACCATTTACTATTTAAATCAACGTTGCGACCTTGATATAAATACTTGACCCAATATGTTCGTACATTTGTCAGTGTAGACTAAGTATTTTACAGTGTGGAAAAGTCAATTCATACAGTGGACCGATTTCGGCCTTATTGGGAATTCATCATGTACTGGCCAGATTTGGCCGCGGACAAAGCTCGAAACTGGGCACGTCTGCTTCGGTAGATGGTACTCCAACAGCTGAGCGGTTATAATGACAAATGTATGCACATAATGACTTTATCGTATTCGTTAGGACTGTGGCTGTAACACAAACCGAATTGGGTAGACTGATATTAGCCTGCAGCACAAAAGGTAGGTCATAAGTAAGGGCCAGATAAAGGATTATGGAGCATTTTGTAAATTTAATGATGTTTTTTTACCACAACTATGATGATCTAATCGGAGATATTAAGGAAAGCATATTCATCATCTTTCAATATTGTCTCTGCATTTGCGTGCATTTGATAATGCTCGATGAAATTATCAAGCATAACTATTATTATTGTTTTTGGTATTGTATACGCGGCCACAAATCAAATAACTGTCCGCTAAGAATTGGTAATATATCGTCGTTGAGATGAGACGAACCTACATGGTGATTGGTATTGGTGTTATGTGAGAGCCAATAGCCCCTTATGTTTTATCCCAGCTTGATTAGTTGAAAATTAATGCAAAACCAACCTGATGGTTTGGCATTATTATATACGAAAGGTTTGAAACGTTTGAAATTTACTGTACAAACTTTGGCTTACATGTTAAATTTTAATGGTGTTTATTATATGGTTTTGTGTATTATTTTTCAGAGTTCTAAAGAAAGGCTTTAAAAACCGTAAATGTTTTGATATTTTTTCAATCTCTAAACGTCATTATTAAATTTTAAATTTTTTGCTGCTTTCCCTTTCAATATATATATCATAATGACTGCATCAGTCGCAACAATATTGATAGCAATAAAATTCTCAATATGTATAGACCAGATAACCACACCGATTGAATTGATGATACAATATTTATTTCAAATTAAGGAGTATAAACGAGCCAACGTAAGTGTTTATCTCGACCTGGTGGTCATTGCCAGAAAACGTTGGATATAACTTGACCAGATATATGAGATATATCATAGACAACGAACCATATATCTCATCTAAGGTTCTAGTGCAAGAGCTTCAAATGAGATAGCAACCCGAAAAATCTGAGCAAATAACTGACAAGGAACGTCAAGAATATATAGGAAACCAACTTCTTCTGAGATATTGGACAGAATATTAAATCTTCACTACCGAAGCCGAACTCTAAAAAAGCATGAGTGTTAAAGTCGATAAAGACAAACAGTACACTTCAACAACTTAAACATACAAAATTGAAATATATATTTTTAAGCATATCCTTGTTTAAGAAAACAGCGGCAACCGCAATTATTGTTACTTTAATTTTTTTTGGAGGAACTATCTAACTTTACAAAATGTCCAAATATAAAAATTCATTAATTATTATATGGAGAGATATCAAATTCCACTTTACTTTAAGCTATCACGTTAGAAAAATCTTACAATTTATATGTAATACTTGAAAAAGACACACCGCCTCGATAAAATCAATTTTGTTACGTTGACTTTTTTGTAATGTAACGGTTCAGATTAAATCGGTGTCATTTTGCCAAAACCAATTTCAAATTTTAATAGGCTGTACTAATTACAAGGCGCAAAATTATCGTTGACCAATTGCGTGCGACTTCGCATCTATATAAGCACGATACAATAACCACGCAACACACTTCAGCTCTGTTGGCTACGTGTGATTGCATTTTCCTTTTGAATGTCTACCTACGCTGACTTCTGGACTTGCATTTACCAAGCTGTTTCATCTCGGCGCATAGTCTTAAGTCATACCAATCTTCCTGTTTCTGCACAATTAATCATACATATTCGGTGTTGCCACAGGTATCCAACAAGACAATTCTAAGCCTTCGAATAGCAACTCATACATCCGGTTTTGGTAATTCTAAATAGTTAGGTCTATCTACACAAAGGAAAACCAGCTAACAAACCGAAGAACACACCAAGTGTCTAGAATAATTTCTAGATACTATTGCCACTGCAACTTTCATAAAATTTTACGGCATTTGCCGGTGAACGATTTTCTGTCCCTGTTAAGGACCACCCATAATACTGCATTCCGATATCTTCTTTTCTTTTTGGTAACATCGCACGGCACCTATTTCCAGCCAGGGCGTTTACAGTAATCTCTTACATATCACTTGTATTTACTTGGATTTATTTTGTAGAGGCTCCAGTCCTATTAGATTACGAGAGCCCATAGATGCGAAGTCCGATTTAGTCTTAATGAGGGTATAGGAGTCAGATAAGATAGTTTTCTCTTCCATATCTCTTAATTTCAGGCCTAAAATGCCTTGAACCAAACAATCAGTAGCCTCAAATTTAACATTAGCCTCCGTGTCAATCACACTTAAATATTCAATTAATTAATCTAGAAACAGACGAAGAACAATGTAATTCTTACGCAATACTACACCCAAATATAACCTGGTAAAAGATTATACGCGAAAAGCAGAATTATTAAATTACGTATTCCTAAACGATCACAATATGCACAAATAAAAACGCAAATTAGTTTTACCACGAATTTATTGTGAAGATGAAGATTATGACGAGAAACGAGAAAGTTGTTACAATGTAACAGTGGTCACATGGGTCAGGAACAAAATACAGAAGACTCAAAATTAAATTATATCATAGGTTACTTTAACTTCGTAATTATTTAGGTACTACAAATAAATTGGTAACTTTTGTTATCAGAAATTATGTGACTTAGTACTGTCACAGCTCAGAATAATTCGCCGGCATATTGCCAAAAGGAGAATCGAATTCACCACGCGGTACCAATTAAAACAAGCGAAGTCGCTGTTGACCAATGGCGTGCGACGTTGCACCTGCACACGTATATAAGCAGGGCGCATTTACAATGCAACTCACTTGCCACTTCTGCTCGGCGCGTTACGGCTGGTTGCTGTCGCTCTCTCTACTTGACTGTCTACCTAGGCTGACTTCTGGACTTGCGTTCACCACGCCGTCATGATATCGTCGCTTAGTCTTCAGTCACACCAATCCTCCGGTTGCTGCACAACTAGTCAAACGTAATAGATCATCTATTGCTCAAACAAACAGTGTAACAGACCGATCATCTATTTATTGGATCTCTACATTTGCCAGTCACCAAGGTGTTGTTGCAGATCTTCACCAAGACTTAGCAACCCTCACTCTGGTTTTGACGCAACAACGAAGGTACACTAGCCAACCGATCAGAGCCGGCCTCAAGTGTCTAGGAATACTTCTAGATAGTGCTGTACTACCTAACTTTCTCGGCATTCGCCGGAGAACGCAATAACCGGCACTAATAAATGCCACCAACAGTAACTGCATCTCAGCCTCCACGACTCTTAAAATCTTTTGTAACGTCGCACGGTATTTATTTACAGCCGGGACATTTACAATATTGTAACGGCTCAAGAACACTTCGCCGACATATAGCGTAAATGAAATTCAAATTCAATTTACGCGGCACCAATTAAATCACGCAAAATTTGTCGTTAACCAAAGGCCTGCAAGCCTTCGTTTTCAAAACTATTTATGCACGGGGAATTTTTATGCCAGTCAAATATCGCGTTTGCCTTCTGCTGTGCGCTACGTGTGCGTGCTGTCTCCTGTCATACTGGCTTTTCATCTACGATGACTTTTGGACTTGCATCATAGTGTTAATTTCAGTCACGCCAATCATGTTTCTGCACAACTAGAGAGACGGAGCAACATATACTTATTGGAACTTTACGAGTGTCAGGTATTGCTGATCCTCAACGAACCATTACTCAGCCTTTACACTATCTCTCGGCACTGATGTCCACGCCACAACAGAAGGAACAACAGCCAGTCAACCAGAGCTGGTCTCAAGTGTCTAGGAGTAATTTTAGACACTTTTACATTAACTAACTTTCTCGGCATTTGACGGATATCGCAATACCGGTGGTAAAAAGGCTCCCCAACAGTACACAATCTCAGCCATCCTGGCTACAAACAGACTTTGTAAAATCCAAAGACATTTACTTGAAACTCATACGTTTTACAAAATTGGCGACCGTGCCAGGATACTGAGATCAGTGCTGTTTTTTTTACTTATTAGCAAATCACAAAACATTTGATATAAATACAATCGACTGTTTCGTTTTCATTTTATTTTTTGGGAGTACAGTAAATTGACATTAGCATATATCCCGTTTTATTCTGGTTATTAATCTTTCTAATTTCTAGACCTTGTTAGCAAATTTTTTGTTGGGATTTTTTTGAGGAAAGGTGGACTATTTAAAAGTTTTCTCTTACGTACAAAACTGGACACCTTGGTGATCTTGTGTGCCAAACTGGAATGTGATGGCAGAATTTTTTTATTTTGTGACAGAACATTATTAACTGTACGAAAGTGTAGAACTGTGGCTTGTGATTTTGTAAAAGAACTAATTTCAAATGTGTTCTGTGATAATTCAAAACCGATTCAACCACAGAAGATATTTATCAACTGTGGAAGCAGATTTTGGGTAAGCGTTTCGTTTAAAGTCTTTTTATCCATTTCATCTTGCTTATAAATTTATGTTTTTAATATCCCGTAAGATTTTTAGAATGGCAGATCCAATTTTAGATATTGATGTTCCTATTTGGGATGGAGATAGTGAAATATTCTTTATGCGCGTAGACTCCGCTTTCTCCCCGTTTGCGGACTATGACAGTCATCAAAAACTGTCAAAGGATTCCGCTAAACTACTTTAAGAATTGCATCGACGGATTCATCCAAAGATTTAGTCCATTAGGAAACTACCCAATCCCAATTTGGGCCTTCAAATGAAGTAGAATCTTTGCAGGGTCCCACTGTAAATGAGCAGATAATAAATAAATATGCGCAGTTAGACAGGCCAAACATTGACCTTATTGAGATTTTGATGGAATTGCGGAAACATTGTTATAAAACCAATATTTCTGATCATGAGGCTAAGGTTGGTTTTATTGACAATCTTCCCCAGTCACTAAAATTGTTCGCCGGACTGCTCCCCAATATTCTCTCAATAGATGCGAGTTAGAATTCAAGGTTTTGCAACCTATATTAAATTCGTCTTCATTTGTGCTTCCCCGCAGGATGATAGGATCACCTCTTTAGTGAGGACAATAGCAAACATGGCTAAAGTTCTAAAAGAATCGGCCATAGGGAAATCCGAGCTAAATCAGGTGAACACTCGACCCAATTTTACACCCAAAACACGAAATAACAGTGGGTGGCGATCTAGATGCCCGCAATCTTTTAACAGATATGCCCAAAAAACTAGTGCTATAATCACCAGATTTTTTTATTCCTGTCAAGTCTGTCTCTGCCGTTCATAAAAATTTACAAATTAATGCCAATTTCCACAGGTGACGGGTAAGGCCACAGAAAACAGGCGCAATTGAGTATTAGAATTGGGAACCCTATGGCGCAGAAAGTAGAAGACCGTACTTTCTGCGCATCAACTGCATCAACGGCGTCACAAGGATGCAATTAATTACAATTTGACATTCCTATTGACTCTTTTCGTCAACGCTTAATATGCCACATAGACAGCCATACTTACAATGTCAGTCGCAATCACCAGCCTACTTATTTACAGACAACGAACTTCTGCATCTTATTGATTACAGAACTGACGAAGAATTCATCTAAATACAGTTGCAGCTGTCTCAGTTCTCAATGGTGATTTAATGGCTGGAATGTCGCAAAGCGTTTTTTTTTTTAGAATAGTATATCTTTATTTGGATTCAAACCACACATATTCCATCAAATAATAAAATTGGAAATTGTACAATATATAAAAAAGAAATCATCACATCACAATAAATGTGCAATTAATATCATATAGATAGGTATATCTCACTAGTTGTACAATACGATATATCAATATCAGAAAGTTCGACTGGAAAGAATAATATATACATTATCAAATTAGGAAAAATTAATGTATAATTCGAGTGTAACATTATGCAAAAATTGAGAACCATGACTAGCAATTGATTGTATGTAATGTTAACTAATTAGAAGAAATAGTGCATAACATTTTGGCTATTTTATGTTTTGGTACTTCATTTCCATTACATTATTCAGAAGTATAATAACACACAGTATAATAATAACAGTTCTAAATTTGCTAAAATAGCCAAGGCTAGATAGAACTTCATTTCTTGTTGTTAGTATGAATGGGATGAAAGTATTTGGACTGATAGTCTGAAACAGCACCAAGCCACTACGAAACAGAACTTAGTTCGTGCTTAGAAATGAGGATATCCATGCAGAGATAAAACCGTTAGTTACTTCGTCTGCAGAAATGGTGCCAAGAGGTAATGCCGCAGGCCACCGTGTAAATCTATCGATCATAGTTAGAAGGTAGCTGAAACCTTGAACCTTTGTCAGATGAACTATGTCGATGTGGACGATGGCTAGGCGAGAAGTAGTTCGAAAATGTTGCAACTTAGAACGAGTGTGTCGTGTGATCTTGTTTTTCTGACTCGGAGACCCATCGTTTAACGTTCTGCCTAAGTCTGTGACCCCAGAAACGATCTGTAAGAAGTCAGACAGTCGCTTGGCTTCCTGGGTGAGAAATTGAGTGAATTGAGTCGAAAACTTTCTCTGAAGGCTGGTCGGCAGAACTGGCTTGTTGGGCTGCGTACCCGTGAAGTAAACAATTGGTAAGCCTTCCCAGAGACGGCATATGAACTTGGTTGGGTGACGGGCTATTGATCTTTGAATGTGAATGTCACCGCGCTGTTCCGTTCGCAGGAGGAATGGCGTTAGTGCAGGTTCACTGAGTGTCACGGAGTTGACAGTGAATGGCGACGGCGAAGGTGGTTGTAGCGAGACGTCTGGCCTGGAAAGGGCATCTGCAATGAAGTTCTGTTTGCCCTTGACGTGAAAGATGTCAAATTGCCATTCGCTTAGACGAGAAAGCTGTCTTTCCACTCTGGCAGGGTACTTGGCGATAGATGAAGTTGCGTTTCGAAGTGCGCTAACTAATGGTGCATGATCTGTGAAAACAACAAATCTGCTACTGCCAATGATGCTGATAAAATGGCGCACTGCGTCGTGGATGGCGAGGAGTTCTCGACCGAAAGTGTCGTATCTCGTTTCTACTGGTTGGAGAGTACGCGAGTAGAAACTGATAGGCTTCCGAACTCCGTCGATCTCTTGTTCCAAAGTGGCTCCAATAGCGAATTCAGAAGCATCTGTCGTGAGTAGAAATGGCTTGTTCGAAAATCTGGATGTGTTAGCATTGTGGCATTTGCTAACGAGTTGATGGCAAGTCGAAGTAATTCCTCGTCTTCGGATGACCAAGCAATGATGGAATTCTTGCTAAGTCCTTTTCGGTTCCGCAGGTGCCTGCACAAAGGATAAAGTTGTCTTGAAAGGCCTGGAAGGAACTTGCGATAGTAGTTTAGTACTCCCAGGATTTTCTGCAACTCGCTAACAGTCTTTGGTGACTTGATATTCCTGATTGAATTCGCCTTTGACGGCAACGGTTGAATACCTTGTGGCGTGATACGATGCCCTAAGAAGTCCACGGATGTAGTTGCAATCTGCGTCTTGTCACAGTTGATCTTGAGTCCGTGGTTGGATAAGCGTGAGAGGACATTTCGTAGATGCTTGGCATGAGATTCTAGATCTGGACTGAATACCATTATGTCATCGAGATATGACATACAATAAGCGGCGTCGTCGCGAAGTATGTTGTCCATGAATCTTTGAAATGTCTGAGTAGCACACTTAAGTCCAAAAGGCATGTAAAGATATTCGAAAAGGCCAAATGGAGTGATGACTGCAGTTTTCTCGATATCCTCTGGTGCTACCGGGATGTGATGGTAGGCTTGTCTGAGGTCAATCACTGAGAAGAAATTGCTGCCGTTGAGTTTTTCAAGTAAGGTGTTAATATTTGGAATAGGATATGCATCAGATTTTGTCACTGAATTTAGCTTACGGTAGTCTCCGCAGGCTCTGTACGATCCGTTTGATTTGGAGACTAAGTGAAGTGGTGACGCCCATGAACTTTTCGATGGTCTGATGATTCCCTCTTCCAAAAGCCTTGAGAATTCTTCTTGGGCAGCTTTCAGCTTAGCAGGGGCCAGTGGTCGCTTCTTGAGTGCAATAGGTTGTCCTTCTGTGACGATATTGTGCATCGTGTTGGAGACTCGTAGCTCTGACTTGTTAAGATCGAAAAGCGACTTGTATTTTCGAAGAGCTGCTGATATCTCTGCTGAATGATGCACTGGGGTTGGCTGAATGACCTGTAACTCCAAACGCTCGGAGGCAAGTGTCCAAAAGCTTTGTTCAAGTCCGGTGGAGGGGTCGATGATCTTTTGATTGGCAAGATCAACAATGAGCCGAAATTTTAGAAGGAAATCAAGGCCTATTATATTATGTGAGACCTTGGCAATGATGAAGTTGTGGGAAAATTCACGTCGTAGACCTATGTTGAGTGTGCGGTACCGGCAGCCATAAGTTGGTATGGGCTCGCCTGTAGCTGTTGCGAGAAGAACGCCTAGCGACATCTCGGCCATTGAATCACCTTTGAGAACTGAGACTGCTGCACCTGTGTCTACGATGAACTCTTCGCCAGTTTTGAAATCAAGAAGGTGCAGAAGTTCGTTGGGCTGTTTGGCCGGGTCATGCAAACAAGTAGGCTGGTGATTGCGACCGGCGTTGTCCGTTTGGTTCTCTATGTGAAAAATTCGGCGTGGACGAAAAGAGTCGACAGGGATGTCGGATTGTAGTTGGCTTCTTCCCTGTAGCGCCGTTGATGCCGTTGATGCGCAGAAAGTACGGTCTTCTACTTCCTGCGCCAGACGTTTCCCGATACTGATGCACCCTTGCGCCTGTCGGTCTGTTGTCCTCTCCGTCAGCTGTGGAAATTGACACTCATTCGGAAATTCTTCGGAACGACAAAGACAAACTTGGCAAGCATAAAAAACTTCTGGTGGTTATAACACCAGTTCTTTAGAGCATATTTATTAAAGGATTGCGGAGATCTCGATCGCCGCCTACCGTTATAATTTGACTTGGAAACGAATTTTGGTCGAGCATTCACTTGATTTAGCTCGGATTTGGTAATGGCCAATCCTTCTAGAACTTTGGCCATGTTCGCCACTGTTCTCTCTAGAAAGGAGAATCTATCATCTTGCGGGGGTGAAGAAAAGGATGGTGGACTCACTTTGGGTTCCAAAACCCTATACTCTAACTCACATCTCTCAGAAAAGTCATCTATAGAGAGAGTGTTGGGAAGCTGTCTGGCAAAGAGTTTTAGTGTTTGTGGAAGATTGTTAATAAAAACAACCTTAGCCTCATGGTCAGAAATGTTGGTTTTATACCAACGTTTCCGTAATTCCCTCAGTATTTCGATGGGGCCAAGGTTTCGGCATGTCTAACTGCGCATATTTGTTTATTATCTGCTCAGTCTCTGTGGGCCCAAGCAAGGATTCTACCTCGTTCTGTAGGCCCAAAATGGGATTAGGTAGCTTCCTAATGGCCTCAAGCTTAGGATAAATCCGTCGCTGCAATTCAGAAGGTAGTTTAGCAAAAACCTTCGACAGTTTTTGATGACTGTCATAATCAGGAAACGGGGAGAAAGCGGAGTCTACGCGCATAAAGAATAGTTCACTATCTCCATCCCAAACAGGAACATCAATATCTAAAATTGGACCTGACATTCTAACAATCTTACGGGATCTTAAAAGCATAAATTTATAAGAAATATGAAAATGTATAAATATACTTTAACGAAACGCTTACCCACAAACAGCTTCCATAGTTGAAGGTCCCCCGCAGTTGGATGAGCGCAGAAAACAGATGAATTAATTCGTTCACAAAACACGACACAGTAACTGCTTCCAAAAATTGAAATTTTCCGCAATTGAGCCTGTCGAGTACATACGGTGCAGATTTGTACGTAGGAAAAAAAATTCACCAGAAATCCACGAATTTACAGACAACACATATATTCAACAAAAATTCCCAGAAGACCACGACTTTAGAGAGAAAATGTATACCCAACAAAATTCCCAGAAGACCACGACTTTAGAGAAAATGTATACCCAATAAAATTCCCAGAAGACCACGACCAGAGTAAAGAAGACGTAAACGCAAATGTTAATCTATTTTTATCCCAAATAAATGAAAAACAAGTCAATTTTATTTATACAAAAAAATACAGTACAGTACTCAATATCCTGGCGCGGTCGCCAATTTTGTAAACGCCCCGGCTTCAAGTAAATGCCGTACGACGTTACAAACTCGGTTAAAGTGCCATAAAATAAAGAGTTATGTACTGTTTAGGGGCCCTTAACAGGGCCGGTCGTGCGTTCTCTGGCAAATGCCGAGAAGGTCCGTAAGTGTGAAGACGTCCAGCTTGAGTTGACTTGGGTTGTGGTTCCTTCTGTTGTGGCGTTGTAATCTCGATGGGTGACTTCGTTGAAGTTCTGCAGTAATTGGCTCGTCTCTCTAGTTGTACAGCAACAAGATTGGCGTTACTGATGTTGCCAATTGTTGGTGAAGACAATCCAATAATCAGTGTAGGTGATGACAGCAGACAGCACGCACACGTAACGCACAGCAGAAGGCAAACGCGACAACTGAACTGCATGGTAAATTTACCGTGCTTAAATAGCCATGTCATAGAAATATATGTCTACTTGCACACTATTGGTTAACGGCAAGTTTCGCTTTTTTCTCATTGGTGCAGCGTAAATCGAATTGAATTTAATTTACGCAATATGTCGGCAATTTATTTGTGTCGTTACAAACGCAACGACCGGAGAGGACGTGCTTGTGGTTTCCTATAATTCTCTAATTTCAAAAGGATATCGGGTTTCATTTTGTTTTTATTTTTAGATTCTCGTGATTTATTGTCTGATTTCATCTCCAGGATTAACCTGGAATTTAATTACACAATTTTCTTGGAATTTGCCTACAGATACTAAGGATTTAATCTTAGCCTACCCGATTTTCTCGTTTCTTATTGACATTATATTACCCATTCTTATTCTTTCATTAATACCTATTCTTCATCTCTTTTTATCGTAATCTACATTATATCTGCTTTTTTATCTCACTCACAGTTGACCGATGTCCAATCTTGGGAGATCTTCCATAATCTCGATCACTGTCAGGTATCCTATCCTCATTCCTCGTTTATCCTTTATCCCTAGAGAAGTCACCAAATCATTCAGGCGATTCACTAACTGGGAAGAGTTTTGCCGACTCAGTGACGCCGTTAACTGGAGGGACCTCTTTCTCCCAAACAACCTCTCCTCATGCTTTACAGAAGTCCATAACATCTTATCCTTCCACTATAATCCCGTCACCTCTATTCAACACGTACACGCAACGACTAAGTTTAACACTTTGTTGAAGGCACGCGACCCATTCTGCTCTCTCCCGGTTGCAAATTCTTCTCTCGATATAGAATTAATAGATTCGGCCAAACACTCAGGTATTCATTTTGCAAAGTCCTTATACTTCTCCCCACACCTTATGCACACTACTTCAAATGGGCCCGTCTAATCTGTTTCAAGACTAACAACCCCACTCTCCAACTCACGCTATTCAAAGTCTATGTTCTGCCCTTCATTTCATACGCTAGAGAATTCTACTGTCCACTCACTCTCGCCTCCTCGTATACCATCGAACAGATATCCGCCAGGTTTCTAAAGGGAGTCTTCACCCAAAGCCAAAATTATCGGTAACGCCTACTCCTGGCAAACATTCTACCGCTTTGTTTTACCAGTCATCATCGAGTCATTTCTTTTATCCATAATATCACAACTTGCTTACAACTGTCCAACTTTGCTCACCTAAGTCACCACTACGCCACACGTTCTAGAAACTCTTCTATCCAATCTAACCATACCCCCAATATTAAAAAAAATCTATCTCTTTTCCAAAGCCACTAATGTCTTCAACGCTCTTCCCACGGAAATAAAGCTCCTACCCCAGCACGAATTTAAAAAGGCGGCCCACAAGTACTTCTTTAACAAATTTCTTTGTGAAATTGGTTTCTTCTCATTTCGTAACATTTCTTTCACCCCTGGCGACTCTCTTTTCTGATTTCAGAGGGCGAAATCCCTCTGAATGTCATCTAATTTCCACTTTTCCTTTCTGGTTCTGATACCACTTCTATTCTAAATTTTCATTCTATCATATCCATATAGTGGATACTTTACCACGTTTTGCTCAACCAAACCTTTTCCTTTCTGTTTCAGCGAGAGACCAGAAACTCAAAAGCCCGTTGGACCACCCAACGATTTGCATCGGACATGACTTCCCCTCGTCTACCATCAGTCATAACCTCGTTCAACGGACGCCATTGATACCAGGACGACACACTAGTTACAATCTAGTCGACTCCATCCTGGTGAATACTACACTTCATAAATTCAATATCCACGACAAAGGACTCCGTCGGTCAAAGTCTGCTTCCGGTCTGCCATCATTTTCGATCTCACACTCAAACTCATCTGTCCGAACTTAGCCTACCTCGCATTGGTGCTCGGACGCTTCATGGACTGAACTCAAATTGATCTTGTCTAGTCTAATGGAATTTCTTTTTTATTTTTCACCAGATTGAACTATCATGAAGTTGATGAAAGCATTTCTCTTCTTCAACTTCTCCCCCCCTGTCCTGTCCGCGGCAAATTCTGGCCAGTACTTGATGAGTTCCCAATAAGGACGAAACCGGTCTACTGGATGAATTGCCTTTTCTACACTATACAATTCTTAGTTTATACTGACATATGTAAGTAATTAATGGGTCAGGTGTTTATATCAAGACCGCAACCTTGATTATAATAATTGTTATCACCACCCGCGCAACCAATGTTCGTTTAATTATATAAATGTTCATTTCAATACCACTTCCCCATGTAATGTGGTGTCTGTTCAGTAATGACAGATTGGGCATGGTTAGTTGGAACTTTGGGTCTAAATGGATGCCATATGAGCTCCACCTAAAGGAAAAATTGACTAACCAAGTTACATTAGTTAGTATATAACTGAAAATTGTGTGTAGTGTAGTGTGCGGCAGGATAGCTCAGTGGTTAGAGCACCAGATTCCGAAGCAGACGTGCCCAGGTTCGTATCCTGTCCGCGGCAAATTCTGGCCAGTACTTGATGAGTTCCCAATAAGGACGAAACCGGTCTACTGGATGAATTGCCTTTTCTACACTATACAATTCTTAGTTTATACTGACATATGTAAGTAATTAATGGGTCAGGTGTTTATATCAAGACCGCAACCTTGATTATAATAATTGTTATCACCACCCGCGCAACCAATGTTCGTTTAATTATATAAATGTTCATTTCAATACCACTTCCCCATGTAATGTGGTGTCTGTTCAGTAATGACAGATTGGGCATGGTTAGTTGGAACTTTGGGTCTAAATGGATGCCATATGAGCTCCACCTAAAGGAAAAATTGACTAACCAAGTTACATTAGTTAGTATATAACTGAAAATTGTGTGTAGTGTAGTGTGCGGCAGGATAGCTCAGTGGTTAGAGCACCAGATTCCGAAGCAGACGTGCCCAGGTTCGTATCCTGTCCGCGGCAAATTCTGGCCAGTACTTGATGAGTTCCCAATAAGGACGAAACCGGTCTACTGGATGAATTGCCTTTTCTACACTATACAATTCTTAGTTTATACTGACATATGTAAGTAATTAATGGGTCAGGTGTTTATATCAAGACCGCAACCTTGATTATAATAATTGTTATCACCACCCGCGCAACTAATGTTCGTTTAATTATATAAATGTTCATTTCAATACCACTTCCCCATGTAATGTGGTGTCTGTTCAGTAATGACAGATTGGGCATGGTTAGTTGGAACTTTGGGTCTAAATGGATGCCATATGAGCTCCACCTAAAGGAAAAATTGACTAACCAAGTTACATTAGTTAGTATATAACTGAAACTTGTGTGTAGTGTAGTGTGCGGCAGGATAGCTCAGTGGTTAGAGCACCAGATTCGGAAGCAGACGTGCCCAGGTTCGTATCCTGTCCGCGGCAAATTCTGGCCAGTACTTGATGAGTTCCCAATAAGGACGAAACCGATCTGTGAGAAGTTGGAAAGACGCTTGGCTTCCTGGGTGAAAATTTGATTTAAAGAGTCGAAACTTTTCTCTGAAGGCTGGTCGGCAGAACTGGCTTGTTGGGCTGCGTACCCGTGAAGTAAACAATTGGTAAGCCTTCCCAGAGACGGCATATGAACTTGGTTGGATGACGGGCTATTGATCTTTAAATGTGAATGTCACCGCGCTGTTCCGTTTGCAGGAGGGATGGCGTTAGTGCAGGTTCACTGAGTGTCACAGAGTTGACAGTGAATGGCGACGGCGAAGGTGGTTGTAGCGAGATGTCTGGCCTGGAAAGGGCATCTGCAATGAAGTTCTGTTCGCCCTTGACGTGAAAGATGTCAAATTGCCATTCGCTGAGACGTGAAAGCTGTCTTTCCACTCTGACAGGGTACTTGGCGATAGTTGAAGTTGCGTTTCGAAGTGCGCTAATGGTGCATGATCTGTGAAAACAACAAATCTGCTACTGCCAATGATGCTGATAAAATGGCGCACTGCGTCGTGGATGGCGAGGAGTTCTCGACCGAAAGTGTCGTATCTCGTTTCTACTGGTTGGAGAGTACGCGAGTAGAAACTGATAGGCTTCCGAACTCCGTCGATCTCTTGTTCCAAAGTGGCTCCAATAGCGAATTCAGAAGCATCTGTCGTGAGTAGAAATGGTCGTTGAAAATCTGAATGCGTTAGCATTGTGGCATTTGCTAACGAGTTGATGGCAAGTCGAAGTAATTCCTCGTCTTCGGATGACCAAGTAATGATGGAACTCTTGCTAAGTCCTTTTCGATTCCGCAGGTGCCTGCACAAAGGATAAAGTTGTCTTGAAAGGCCCGGAAGGAACTTGCGATAGTAGTTTAGTACTCCCAGAATTTTCTGCAACTCGCTAACAGTCTTCAGTGACTTGATATTCATGATTGAATTCGCCTTTGACGGCAAAGGTTGAATACCTTGTGGCGTGATACGATGCCCTAAGAAGTCCACGGATGTAGTTACAATCTGCGTCTTGTCACAGTTGATCTTGAGTCCGTGGTTGGATAAGCGTGAGAGGACATTTCGTAGATGCTTGGCATGAGATTCTAAGTCTGGACTGAATACCATTATGTCATCGAGATATGACATACAATAAGCAGAGTCGTCGCAAAGTATGTTGTCCATGAATCTTTGAAAAGTCTGTGTAGCACACTTAAGTCCAAAAGGCATGTAAAGATATTCAAAAAGGCCAAATGGAGTGATGACTGCAGTATTTTCAATATCCTCTGGTGCTACCGGGATGTGATGGTAGGCTTGTCTGAGGTCAATCACTGAGAGAAAATTGCTACCATTGAGTTTCTCAATTAATGTTCTAATATTTGGAATAGGATATGCATCAGATTTTGTCACTGAATTTAGCTTACGGTAAACTCCGCAGGCTCTGTACGATCCGTTTGATTTGGAGACTAAGTGCAGTGGTGACGCCCATGAACTTTTCGATGGTCTGATGATTCCCTCTTCCAAAAGCCTTGAGAATCCCTCTGGGGCAGCTTTCAGTTTAGCAGGGACAGTGGTCGCTTCTTGAGTGCAGTAGATTGTCTTTCTGTGACGATATGGTGCACCGTGTTGGAGTTACGTAGCTCTGACTTGTTAAGATCGAAAAGCGACTTGTGTTATTGAAGAGCTGCTGATATCTCTGCTGAATGATGCACTGGGGTTGGCTGAATGACCTGTAACTCAAACGCTCGGAGGCAAGTGTCCAAAAACTTTGCTCAAGTCCGGTGGAGGGGTCGATGATCTTTTGATTGGCAAGATCAACAATGAGCCGAAATTTCAGAAGGAAATCAAGGCCTATTATATTGTGTGAGACCTTGGAATGATGAGTTGTGGAAATTTACGCCGTAGAACTATGTTGAGTGTGCGGTATCGGCAGCCATAAGTTGGTATGGGCTCGCCTGTAGCTGTTGCGAGAAGAACGCCTAGCGACATCTCGGCCATTGAATCACCCTTGAGAACTGAGACTGCTGCACCTGTGTCTACGATGAATTCTTCGCCGGTTCTGAAATCAAGAAGGTGCAGAAGTTCGTTGGGCTGTTTGGCCGGGTCATGCAAACAAGTAGGCTGGTGATTGCGACCGGCGTTGTCCGTTTGGCTCTCTATGTGAAAAATTCGGCGTGGACGAAAAGAGTCGACAGGGATGTCGGATTGTAGTTGGTTTCTTCCCTGTGGCGCCGTTGATGCCGTTGATGCGCAGAAAGTACGGTCTTCTACTTTCTGCGCCAGACGTTTCCCGATCCTGATGCACCCTTGCGCCTGTGTTCTGTTGTCCTTTCCGTCAACTGTGGAAATTGACACTCATTCGGAAATTCTTCGGAACGACAAAGACAGACTTGGCATGAATAAAAAACTTCTGGTGGTTATAGCACCAGTTCTTTGGGGCATATCTGTTAAAGGATTGCGGGGATCTCGATCGCCGCCTACCGTTATAATTAGGTTTGGGTATGAATTTGGGTCGAGCATTCACTTGATTTAGCTCGGATTTCGTTATGGCCAATCCTTCTAGAACTTTAGCCATGTTTGCTACTGTCCTCTCTAAAGAGGAGAGCCTATCATCTTGCGGGGGTGGACAAAAGGAAGCATTAGGTTCCTAAACCCTACCTTCTATCTCACATCTCTCAGATAAGTCATCTATAGAGAGAGTGTTGGGAAGCTGTCTGGCGAATAGTTTTAATGATTGTGGAAGATTGTTAATAAAAACAACCTTAGCCTCATGGTCAGAAATATTGGTTTTATACCAACGTTTCCGTAATTCCCTTAAAATCTCGATGGGGCCAAGGTTTGGCATGTCTAACTGTGCGTATTTATTTATTATTTGCTCAGTTTCTGTGGGCCCAAGCAAGGATTCTACTTCGTTTTGTAGGCCCAAAATGGGATTAGGTAGCTTCCTAATGGCCTCAAGCTTAGGATAAATCCGTCGCTGCAATTCAGAAGGTAGTTTAGCAAAAACCTTTGACAGTTTTTGATGACTGTCATAATCAGGAAACGGGGAGAAAGCGGAGTCTACGCGCATAATGAATAGTTCACTATCTCCATCCCAAACAGGAACATCAATATCTAAAATTGGACCTGACATTCTAACAATCTTACGGGATCTTAAAAGCATAAATTTATAAGCAAGATGAAAATGTATAAATATACTTTAAACGAAACGCTTACCCACTAACAGCTTCCACATTTGAAAGAGAATCTTCCGCAGTTGAATGAGCGCAGAACACAGATGAATTAGTTCCTTCACAAAACACGTCACAGTTTTGTACGTAGATACTAACAGCTTCCAAAATTGAAATCTTCCGCAGTTGAATCTGTCGAGTACGTACGGTGCAGTTTTGTACGTAGGAAAATTGAATAGAGCATATACCCAAAAAAATTCCCCAGAAGTCCACGACTTTAGAGAGAACATATATACCCAACAAAATTCCCAGAAGACCACGACTTTAGAGAGAACATATATACCCAACAAAATTCCCAGAAGACCACGACTTTAAGAGAACATATATACCCAAAAATTCCCAGAAGACCATGACCAGAGTAAAGAAAACGTATACGCAAATGTTAATCTATTTTTATCCCAAATAAATGAAAAAGAAAGTCAATTTTATTTATACCAAAAAAACAGTACAGTACTCAGTATCCTGGCGCGGTCGCCAATTTTGTAAACGCCCCAGCTTCAAGTAAATGCCGTACGACGTTACAAACTCGGTTAAAGTGCCATAAAATAAAGAGTTATGTACTGTTAGGGGGCCCTTAACAGGGCCGGTCGTGCGTTCTCTGGCAAATGCCGAGAAGGTCCGTAAGTGTGAAGACGTCCAGCTCGGGTTGACTTGGGTTGTGGTTCCTTCTGTTGTGGCGTTGTAATCTCGATGGGTAACTTCGTTGAAGTTCTGCAGTAATTGGCTCGTCTCTCTAGTTGTACAGCAACAAGATTGGCGTTACTGATGTTGCCAATGTTGGTGAAGCCAATCCAATAATCAGTGTAGGTGATGACAGCAGACAGCACGCACACGTAACGCACAGCAGAAGGCAAACGCGACAACTGAACTGCATGGTAAATTTACCGTGCTTAAATAGCCATGTCATAGAAATATATGGCTACTTGCACACTATTGGTTAACGGCAAGTTTCGCTTTTTTCTTATTGGTGCAGCGTAAATCGAATTGAATTTAATTTACGCAATATGTCGGCAATTTATTTGTGTCGTTACAAACGCAACGACCGGAGAGGACGTGCTTGTGGTTTCCTATAATTCTCTAATTTCAAAAGGATATCGGGTTTCATTTTGTTTTTATTTTTAGATTCTCGTGATTTATTGTCTGATTTCATCTCCAGGATTAACCTGGAATTTAATTACACAATTTTCTTGGAATTTGCCTACAGATACTAAGGATTTAATCTTAGCCTACCCGATTTTCTCGTTTCTTATTGACATTATATTACCCATTCTTATTCTTTCATTAATACCTATTCTTCATCTCTTTTTATCGTAATCTACATTATATCTGCTTTTTTATCTCACTCACAGTTGACCGATGTCCAATCTTGGGAGATCTTCCATAATCTCGATCACTGTCAGGTATCCTATCCTCATTCCTCGTTTATCCTTTATCCCTAGAGAAGTCACCAAATCATTCAGGCGATTCACTAACTGGGAAGAGTTTTGCCGACTCAGTGACGCCGTTAACTGGAGGGACCTCTTTCTCCCAAACAACCTCTCCTCATGCTTTACAGAAGTCCATAACATCTTATCCTTCCACTATAATCCCGTCACCTCTATTCAACACGTACACGCAACGACTAAGTTTAACACTTTGTTGAAGGCACGCGACCCATTCTGCTCTCTTCCGGTTGCAAATTATCCCCTCGATATAGAAATAATAGATTCGGCCAAACACCTAGGTATTCATTTTTCAAAATCCTTAGACTTCTCCCCATACCTTACGCAAACTACTTCCAAACTCTTCAAATGGGCCCGTCTGACCTGTTTCAAGACTAACAACCCAATTCTACAACTCACTCTATTCAAGGTCTACGTTCTGCCCCTCATTTTATACGCTAACGAATTCTACTGTCCGCTCACTTTCGCCTCCTCATATACCATCTAACAGATATGCTCCAGATTTCTAAAGCGAGTCTTCCCCCAAAGCCAAAATTATCAGGAACGCCTACTCCTGGCAAACATTCTACCGCTTTGGTTTACCCGTCACCTTCGAGTCATTTCTTTTATCCATAAGATCAAACCTTGCTTACTACTGTCCAACTTTGCTCACCTAAGTCACCACTACGCCACACGTTCTAGAAACTCTTCTATCCAATCTAACCATACCCCCAATATTAAAAAAAATCTATCTCTTTTCCAAAGCCACTAATGTCTTCAACGCTCTTCCCACGGAAATAAAGCTCCTACCCCAGCACGAATTTAAAATGGCGGCCCACAAGTACTTCTTTAACGAATTTCTTTGTGAAATTGGTTTCTTCTCATTTCGTAACATTTCTTTCACCCCTGGCGACTCTCTTTTCTGATTTCAGAGGGCGAAATCCCTCTGAATGTCATCTAATTTCCACTTTTCCTTTCTGGTTCTGATACCACTTCTATTCTAAATTTTCATTCTATCATATCCATATAGTGGATACTTTACCACGTTTTGCTCAACCAAACCTTTTCCTTTCTGTTTCAGCGAGAGACCAGAAACTCAAAAGCCCGTTGGACCACCCAACGATTTGCATCGGACATGACTTCCCCTCGTCTACCATCAGTCATAACCTCGTTCAACGGACGCCATTGATACCAGGACGACACACTAGTTACAATCTAGTCGACTCCATCCTGGTGAATACTACACTTCATAAATTCAATATCCACGACAAAGGACTCCGTCGGTCAAAGTCTGCTTCCGGTCTGCCATCATTTTCGATCTCACACTCAAACTCATCTGTCCGAACTTAGCCTACCTCGCATTGATGCTCGGACGCTTCATGGACTGAACTCAAATTGATCTTGTCTAGTCTAATGGAATTTCTTTTTTATTTTTCACCAGATTGAACTATCATGAAGTTGATGAAAGCACTTCTCTTCCTCAACTCCTCCCTCCCTGTCCTGTCCGCGGCAAATTCTGGCCAGTACGTGATGAGTACCCAATAAGGATGAAACCGGTCTACTCTATGAATTGCCTTTTCCACACTATAAACTCTTAGTTTATACTGACATATGTAGGCAATAAATGGGTCAGGTGCTTATATCAAGATCGCAACCTTGATTATAATAATTGTTATCACCGCCCGCGCAACAAATGTTCGTTTACTTA